>JABWTJ010000001.1:20981818-21007810 GCA_016801875.1 Solanum sitiens
TTACACCCCCAAGAATTTGAGTTATTAACATTGACCCACTAAAATTTATAATTATAGCAAGAATAGTCCAAAACTCCCCTTTAAAACTTACCCAGAAATTTGACCCAGACTGGGATTACGCAACCTGTGACGGTCCGTCGTGCCTACGACGGTCCGTCCTGCACTTCCGTCACGACGGACAGAGAATTTCTCTCAGTACCCAATTCTCAAGAGTTGAAGTGTTTGGAAACGGAACCTCACAACGGTCCGTCATGTCTGTGACGGTCCGTCCTGCATGTCCGTCACAGACTTCAGAGAATTGCTCTCAGTACCCAATTCTCAAGAGTTGAAGTGTTCTGAAACGGAACCTCACAACGGTCCGTCATGTATGTGACGGTCCGTCCTGCAGGTCCGTCACAGAGTTCAGAGAGTCGATTTCAGCACTCACATATAAGAATTCCAAGTGTTTGGAACGAGACACCCTCGACGGTCCGTCGTGCCCATGACGGTCCGTCATTGGATACGTCGTCTCAGACAGTTTTCCAGAATTAAAATCTGCTGCTCAAAACGACTAAGCAGGTCGTTACAGAAAACTCAGTTCTTAAATCTCAAATGTGTGAACAGGTGTCAAAATAGGTATCCTTAATACTGATAGTTTGGAACCCAATAAGGGACCTGATATCTCTAAGGGTGGGAAGCGAAAACTTAGTAACTTTGATAATGAACTTGAAGAGAAACTTAAGATCTCTGAGTCAAGGTTAGGTGCATCCCCAGAAAGAAACTCTCAACTAGTGAATGACTTAAGTAAGATAAAAAAAGAACTGATCCACTCTCTCAAGTGGACTAACTCATCTAAAATTCTCACAAACTTAGCAAATCAACAGTTCAACAACAGAAAGGGCTTAGGTTGTAGAAAGATCGATCCCCCTTACAATCCACATAGTAAATATATTTCTAACTCAGACAACCTTTTGTGTACCCATTCTGGGAAAAATGGTCATCTGAAAGAGAAATGTGAGAAGCTGAGAAGAGTAAAAGAAAGTCAGGAAAAGTTTCTTAAGTCAAAAAAAGTTTTTTGAGAAAAACAAAGGTACCTGAACCTGGTTACTATTTTAGCAAGAACATTTTACCCCATGGACATGAATGTTTCTAATTAATCCTTTTGATGGTTTTTGGGAACTCCATTTGAAGTGGATTCCCAAGTCTAATAAGTGATTCTTGTGGAGAAGAGAGGGAGCAATCAGTGTTGGTACACGAATAGTGGATGCTCAAGGCATATGACTAGAAACACTCTAAATTTCTTCTCTTTTGAAGCACACCAAGGTGATGGTGTGTCATTTGGTGGTGGAAAGAAAGCTTCTATTCTTGGCATTGGCAAGATAGGAAGAACGGTATACCATTCCATAGACAGTGTACACTATGCAGAAAGTTTGAAGTTTAATCTATTAAGTATATCTCAAATTTGCGACAAGGGAAATGAAGTTAAGTTCATGTCTGATATGAGTGTTGTTACAAGCTGTGCAATCAAGAGAATTGTGATTTCTGTAAAAAAGAGTTAGAAATATGTATGTTGTTGACCTTGACTCTATTGAAGGGGATATGATGTCATGTCTGAGTGCTCAAATAAATGATATAAATCTATGGCATCAACGACTGGTTCATGTAAGTACCTATTTACTTAACAAACTTGTTGTAGGGGAAATGGTCCGCGGATTACCAACGCTCAAGTTCTCAAATGACAAAGTTTGTGATGCCTGTGCAAAAGGCAAACAAACAAGATATTCCTTTAAGGCGAAGAAGGGTGTGAGCACAACTACTTCACAAGGATTTGTATGGACCTGTCAGAATTCAAAGCAGGTGAGGTAAAAAGTATATCTTGTGGTTGTTGACGATTTCTCCACTTACAATTGAATATATTTCTGCGAAAAAAGGATGAGACTACTAGAACTTTGATAACTTTTGCTAGAGCAATTCAACTGAAGATCAATTGAAAGATTGCCAGTATCAGGTCTGACCATGGTACTGAGTTTGAGAACTATCAAATTGAAACTTTTTGTGCTAAAAATGGAATCAATCACAATGTCTCTGCACCAAGAACTCCTCAGCAAAATGGAGTGGTTGAAAAGAAGAACAGGAAACTAGTTCATATTGCAAGGACTATGTTAATTGACTCAGGGCTTGGTGTGAACTTTTAGGCAGAAGCAGTCAACACAGCATGTTATGTTACAAATAGGTGACTCATCAAGTCAATGATAATGAAGACACCTTATGAATTTATAAACGACAGAAACCCTTCAATCACTCACCTTAAGCCATTTGGGTGCAAACGCTTTGTACTAAATAATGGAAAGGATGACTTGGGAAAGTTTGATGCTAAGTGTGATGAAGGTGTGTTTGTAGGATACTTTTCTACCAGCAAGTCTTTCAGAGTGTTCAACAAAAGAGCTCTGTGTGTCAAAGAGAGCATTCATGTGACATTTGATCAAACTGAGAAAATTGATGGTCAAAAGAGAGACCATGAGATGGAGGAACTTATCATAGAAAAGGAAGAGAAGGACATCCAAAACCCTGGAAACAAATAGGTAACAAAAGAATTGATGCAGATCTCACAAGAGTACTCGGCCCCTCTAATATTACACAGGAGGTTCCCCCTCAAAATCATTAAGATAAAGATGCTAACTCTGATGCTAAAATTGAAGAAGAGTCGATCAGAAGTCTGGATGGAAAAATCAATACTCACATCAATTGGACAATCTTATCTTTCCTCTTGACTCTGTAATTCAAACTAGATCCAAGACAAGAAATCTAGTTGTCTATTAAGTCTTTATATCATCCGTTGAACTAAGCAACATCAAGGAAGCTCTACAGGATGTAGACTGGGTTTGAGAGGAGCAAAGTGTGGCACATGGTTCCCCGACCTCTCAACAGATGACTGATTGAAACAATATGAGTATTCAAAAACAAACTTGATGAGCATGAAAATATTACTAGAAATAAGTCAAGGCTTATGGTGCAGGGGTACAACCAAGAGGAGGGGATTGACTATAATGAGACTTTAGCTCCGATAGCCAGAATGGAAGCCATCGGAATCCTGATAGCATTTGTTTCTCACTTGGAATTAAAATTATTTCAAATGAATGTCAAGAGTGACTTCCTGAATAGGAATCTAAAAGAAGAAGTGTATGTCCAACAACCCCCAGGCTTTGAAGATGCAGAATTGCCAAATCATGTGTTGAAATTAGACAAGGCTTGTATGGTTTGAAATAAGCTCCTAGAGCTTCGTATGATCGATTGTCAAAATTCCTTCTTGCGGATGGGTTCAAAATAGGTAAAATTTATAATACCTTGTTCTAAAAATTCAGAGGGAAGGAGTTGTTTATTGTGTAGGTATATGTAGATGACATCATTTTTGGAGCAACTACAAATTCATTGTGCAAAGAATTTTCTAATTCGATGAGTAGTGAATTTGAAATGAGCATAATGGGGGAGCTCATTTCTTCCTGGGCCAGCATATCAAACGGTCCTCTCAGGCTACCTCTATATGTCAAGAGAAATACATAAAAGAACTGCTCAAAAAATTTAATCTACTTGAAGCAAAGGTTCTGGATACTCCTATGAGTATAACTGTGAAACTTGACTTGGATTAAGATGGTGTTGAGGTTAATCAAACCATGTACAGGGGAATTATTGGGTCACTCTTGTATCTCAGTGCAAGCAGGCCGAACAGGGGAATATTGAGATATCTAAAGGGAACTCAGGACCTGGTCTTCTTCTCTCCAACAGGTTACTCACTTGATGTAATTGACTATGTTGATGCTGACTATGCAGGTTTTTCCTGTTGATCTAAAGAGTACATCATGCATGAAACATTTTCTTGGATCATCACTGATATCCTGGTGGACAAAGTAGCAGAATTCAGTTGTATTGTCTACAACATAGGCAGAATATTTAGTCGTTGCTTGATGATGTGCTCAAATTTATTGGATCAAGCAATAACTGGAGGATTTTGGTGTTCTCACTAATACAATTCCTCTAACATGTGATAACACCAGAGTAATGATATGGCCAAAAATCTTGTGCAGCACAAGAAGACGAAGAACATAGATATGAGGCACCACTTTCTCAGGGATAATGTTGAAAATCAAAAGGTGGTGATGAAATTTTGCAAGACTGAAGACCGATTGGCTAACATCTTCACAAAACCCTTGAGAAAAGAATATTTCACCAAGAACAAAATGAGGCTGGGATACACAAGATCACCTGATTCCTCGACAAGTTTGCACAAAAGTCTTCCATTCTGACTATGTTTAGAAGGACATGTATCTCTATGTGTTTTAATGTTGTAATTTAAGAATTTACAAGTGATACCTTGATGCAGGTATACACTCATGGTGTGTCTAGCTGAAGGGAAGATCTAATTGTACACGAAGGGCTACGAAATAAAAGGGGGACCTACTCCTTATGAGGTTAGTATCACTAACGCTGCACAGTATCTTGTCAACATCACTGCCACGTGTCACTAGCCTATTCAGCGCATCAATTTCAAAGTGTGTTTTCTTTTAATAACCAAAGGTTGCTATAGTTGGGGACCCAATGCGCTTCTGAATCTATTTAACACTGTGTTCTTGTATAATGAAATCCTCAAACCCTCTTCAAACATCTATTTTCCGATTTTCAAATTGCTCTTCAAAAAATCATCTTTTCTCTCCCAAAATGTCTAACTCTGTTTCTTCTTCTCAGACCCCTATCTCAGAAGAAGTTGAAAACCCTAGTTCCTTCAACTTTTGCGTACCACATCCAGATGATACTCCTCCAACCCCAGTTTGTGGGGTTGGTGAAATAGGTGAATCCACCACCCCCTTATTGAAATTGTGGCGTCTCATGCGCTTTATTCTAAGGAGGTAGATGTGGTTTTTCGGGGTGTATCCTCCACAATGTCTGAAATATTTTTTGATGGAGACTTGCCTAAGGGAAAGGGTGCAAAGTCAAGCATTCTAGCAGCAGGGGCTAAACTGGTAGTAGCGCAAAACTTGACATCACTTCGAGGAGTTGTTCAATCAAACTTTTTAGAACCAGATGATAGATTACAGGAACAAGTCCTTCTTAGTTTTGAACTGATTTTTGACCAAACCCCCAAGTCTTTTGATGTTGAAACTGAAGATGAAGAGGACATACCTCCCTAGAGATGGAACAGAACAGGGGTACGAGGAGCCAACACCTTCATGTTTACGGCACCAGATCTAGAAATTGTTGATAATTTTCTTGGATTTCCCTATAGTGTTGAACCTACTAGGTTGGAAAAGGAGCGATAAAGAAAAGGAAAGGAAAATCTAGTTGTTTCTCACTCTAAAGGAGATAAACTAAAGTATGTGAATCGTAAAAAGTCATAGGGAGTGTCATAGCAGCAAGTCGAGTCCAAACGAAAAGGTCTAGGAAAAGAATGAGGCAAGGTATTGAACTTAAAAAACCTATCTTTACTCCTCTCCCTATTGGGTCTAGTGAAACTGGGTCTGAAGATGTTGCTGCCTACGTGGCTAAGAAAAGAAAAGAAAGTGTGAAAGAAAGGGTAAAGCCAAAGGAAGTGCAGAAGGCTGCAAAGAAATTGTCTGTCAAAAAAGGGAAAATGAAGAAGAAAACTGATGTCACATATAGTCGGCCAAGAGGACCTGGTCCCTCCATTTCAGGCACAGCTGCAAATGATGAGATGACAAGGGAAGAGTAAATCACTGAAATGAAGAAACAAAAAGTGTTGAATGGAAGAGTTTTTGATCCTGATATCATAACAAAATTTGGTATGTCAAATCTTGTTGATGTTGTTTCTCTACAAGAATGGGGTAATTTGTTTGAACGCTCAGCACCTTACCTTCATGAGCCTGAGGTTCGAGAATCCCACTATAGCATAAATGTTCTAGAGGATGGGGGGATAAGGACCACTGTTAAAAATGTTGAGTTTCTTATGGATGAGGAAACCTTGGGGATTATCCTTGGGGTGCCGGTGAGGGGAATTCGATCAATTTTAGGCTTTCAACCTTCAAGTGACTTTTCCACAAGGGACAAAAAGAATGGTGAGGTCAAGCGTGTAGGGATACAAAAGAAATTTTCTTAAAGGGGAGTACCAATTGGTCTTGAGTTCATTAACAAGGTACTGGTTCCACGTTCAGAAAAAAAGGACAGTAGCATTTGTTGTTGATCTATTACTCATGGAGAAGTTGGATGAACTTGAGGAAATTAATCTCTCTGGTCTGATACTAGAGCACATGCATAGGGTAATGACTTGGAAAAGGGCTAAACATGGGATACCATATGGGTATTTTCTGAATCATGTGTTTAAACATTTTGAAGTCACATTGGATAGAGGGGTACGTGGTACCACCAAGCAGATGTTCACTGGAATCACACTACTGGAATGTGAGTATGTTGAAGGGAAGACCAAAGGTAGGTCACATGTGGCAGATACTGTAGACCAGCAAGCATCTCTGGAACGAGAGGTGACTAATCTCACTGCACACATAAATGATAAGAAGGTTGAGATTGTGCAACTGAAGGCCAAATTGCAGAAAGTTTTCTCTGAAGGACCTAGTCCCTCTAATTTGGATGAAGGGGTGGTGCAAATGTTGAGGGATGAGAAAACAATGTTGCTGAAGACAAATGCCTCACTCAATGAGGAAGTTAAGGCCCTCAACAAGAAACTTATGAAGGCTCATGAAGACGCAAATGAGCGATTGTCTTTGTTTATGCGCACCTTCAATCCCCTTCCGTCCTAAATGTGTCTTGATAATTTCCTAGTTCCTTGTTCCTAGTTGTCTTTCTCAAACCCTGACTCTCAACTCTTGTGGTTTTGTGCTGTTTTGACTGAACACAGTGGTCAGTATTATTGATCTAATGATATTTATGGCTATGTCATGTTCATGTGTGATTTAATATTTTGTTTACGCTTACATATGAATGTTATGTGTGGCCCATGGCCCTGAACTCTTTCTTGCCTTGCATTTAACTTGAATATGTTTAGTACTTCACCTTTTCAATGATGTCAAAAGGGGGAAGTGTGTTGTAAGTTGAAGTTGGTTGGAATCAAAGGAGCATTGAACTAAGAGGGAATATAGTTGTTACTAGGTTTTCTTTGATCATAGAGCAGAGTTTGTTGTGCATTTGAGTGAATGTTTTTACACTCACGTGAGGCTCTGTGTAGATTGTTTGGCATTATCAAAAAGGGGGGAAATGATAAGTGTTGACGCTTCTAGATTTTTTGATGATATCCTTACAAGTGCAGGGACTTGGTCCTCTACAAAGTATGCTCATCTAGTGTCAATACATCTGTAAAGGTTGTTTGCGTCAAGAAATTTGTGGACTTGCAGAGTACTCCACCCATCAGAAGCGACGAGGTTGTTTGTACAATGGATAATAATTCTTCATGATATATATTCAACAACAAACAACAAAATTACTCATTCATTCAAAGAGATAAATTTCAAGCTCCAAAACAGCAGGGACCTGATAGAGCGCTTCATTTTCTTTCTGTACTAGTTGTTACTTTGTTTGCTTGTAATTGTGTTTACATTGTAGAAATTGCTTCTCTTGTGATAGAAACCTTTCAAGTTTGTGTGAATCATTTTAAGACTAGGTTAAGGTCATCTTAGTGTCTTACATTAAAGTCTATATTAATCAGTTAGGATTAATATAGTGGGCAGTGTTGTATCTACTCTGTCTCATATTAGTAATAGGAGGTATTTCTTAGTGTGGATATTAGTAGGTTAATCTCACTTTGTAATCTGCTTTTACTTTTTCTTTGAGAAAGTTAGTGAAATATGTTTGAAAAGTCCTGGTAGATGGGTCGTGGTTTTACTCCCTTGAGCAAGGAAGTTTCCACGTAAAGTTGTTTGTGCAATCTTTACTTTCAGCACTCATTTCGTGATTTTTTATAGTAACTGTGCTGAGGAACTGGTCCTATTTATATAGGTCAATGCATACATTCCAACAAACATGATCATAATAGGTTGTCCAAATTTCTTTCTTGTCTAAGTTTTGATTCAATGCTGCTGTATTGTTTTTCACCCTAGTCTTCTCTATGTTTCATATCTCATTTATGCTATATCCCTGCATGTTTTTCATAGCACTTATAAATGAGTTAATTTTATAGGATTGGTTTGATATATTTTTGCTTCCCTAAAATAATTTGGGTCATTCAAAATTTAATCTCTAGTGACTAAGTTTCAAGGCTACTCATATTTCTTTGAGATTTGCATCAGTTAGATGTTATTCGTCTGTTTTGGGTGGAAGTTTAAGTGACATCAACTCTTTCTCATGCCTACTATTTTGCTCATGATCAAATGCGTAAGTTTGTTCTATTAACACATGGATTTATTATTATCTTTGCTTAGTTTTGTGCCGCATCTTAATCTTAATTGCGTATATTCCTACAGTTCACTCCATTTTTTATTAATAGTTGCCTCCTTATCATATTTCTTCATGTAGAAAGATAGAATAAACCCATTACTCATTTGGTCATTGCTAGTCTAATTGCCTATCTATAATCATATTTCTAGTACATTTTATCATATAAGAGTCAGTTTAATTCTAGGACAAGGATTTATTTTAGCATTATATTCTTTCCTTTGTCACTTTTGCATAACATTGGTACAATGGGTTAATCACATGTATTTTTTTGCCTTATTTCTATTTTATGTGTCTTGGTTGTATTGTATAGATTTAAGGTGTCCTCCATCACTAATTTTTATCTTGTTTTAGTTGTTTTCTATGTGTGAATTTCGCTTGAGTCCTCATAGACTTCTCTATTCCCCTCACATTCTGATTCGAGCTGTAAAGGCCCAAACTTGCTCTTCTCTATTTTCGTGTACTTGTAGGATCATGCGGCTATACCACTAGTGCAATGTAAACAAGTCGAACAAACATTATAATCACATGCATATATATCAACATAAACAACACTATGAACATGACAATTCACAACACATTTCACATGCTTAACACATCATTGGTTCCTCTCACGGAATCGAAACTCAAACTGTTAGTGCACCGGCATTGTACCCGATCCAAGTTAGCTTTCCAAAACATGGCAATCCGATCCCATAGTTGTGCCAAAATGTGGCAACCTAATCCAATATTATGCCAGAACGTGGCAATCTGATCCAAGTTGGCTGGCTAGAATGTGGCAATCCGATCCCCAATCACACACCACAATCACAATCACAAGTATATCATCAAGATCATACATTTACATCATGATTTCATGGCTATATTATTCATCTATCTCAGTTACAACAACGTGATCAATATTGTGACTTTCATATACATACAATTATCATAATGAAGCAAGAACATACATATATCACACAAATCATGAAATCACAACCATCACATATCTCGAAACAAGCTTGAAACCCTAAGAAACTTGACCCTTCCCTTTATGAATTTGTTCTGCTTGTTCTTGGTCTACAAAAAATCAAAATAACATAGGAATGAACAAAACAAATTGCTAATTACCCGGTTTACTACCAATTCTATAAACCCTAGATCAAACCCATGATCCAAAATAGTCAAATTAGGGTTAATTACACCATAGAATTTATCAAGAAACCATTTCCCATCAATATTGACCCGTTACATTACGTTATACGGATTGAAAGTGAATTCAGGAGTGAAAAACTTACCTTCAGCTTCAGTAATGGTGAAAAATGAGTTTGATTAGCCCAGGGGTCGTTTCATAGCTCATAAAGTTGAAAAGTGCCAAATAAAGTCATTTAGAGATTTTATTTACAATTTTATTAACATTTGTCCCGCTACAGCAGCACCCATCCCACTGTAGTGGCATCAATCCCGTTGCAGCGACACTTTTTGAACCAGTGAGCTCTCGTTCGAAAAATCCCAAAAAATCTTATAATTTCAATCCCCTCCTCGTCCACTACAGCGGCACCCATCATGATGTAGTGGCGTCGCGTCAGCGGCAGATACCCCGCTGCAGCCACACGAATCGAGGCAGTGAGCTTTTTATAGAATTTTAATTCTCCCTTTTTACAACACACTCTTAACCCACTACGCTCAGAAAATACCCTTAACACTATCGATTCCTGGAAATCTATTTATCCAAATTCAATTTCGTAAAGTCGTACAGATTTCATGACGACTTATCTAACCAATTATTTAAATGAAATAATATTTACTCCACCCGATTCGTACCATATTTCCCTACACCGTGATGACTCCGATTTTCTCCAAATCTGGACAAGGATGAAAAAATCCTAATACTGTAAAAAGTTTTTTGGGGCTAAATTTTTCTTCATTTGTATTTCCATAATGACGGAACTCGATCTTTACAAAAGATACCAATTTACCCATAACTCATCCCCGAGTGACAAAACTCAGGAAAAGTAAGCTAAGGAAAGAGCGTAGTGGTAGCTGAATCAGTAAACAATTGTGGATACTTTTTTAACATGTCCTTGTCGGTCTCCCAAGTAGCTTCCTCGACTGGGTGATGCTTCCATTGAACCTTCACGGACTTAATTTCTTTGGTCCTCAACTTACAACATCCTGATCAAGAATAGCAATCGGTTCCTCCTCATATTGGAGGTCTTTATCTAACACAATTGAATCCCACTTAATGATATAGTCATTGTCACTGTGATATCTCTTCAACATCGACACATGAAATACGAAATGTACATCAGACAAGTTAAGGGGTAGCAACAATCTATACACCACGGTACCTACACGTTCAAGAACCTCAAAGGGACAAATATATCGCGGACTCGACATGCCCCTCTTACTAAATCTCATCACCCCTTTCATGGGTGATATCTTTCAAATAACATTTTCTCCGGTCTGAAACTCCATGTCCCTCACCTTATGATTTTCATAATGCTATTGTCTACTTTGGGCGGCTATAATTTTATATTGGATGTTCCTCACTTAATTATCTTGAGCGTCCTTCACTAAGTTTACCCCCAAAGGTTTCACGTCTCCAGCCTCAAACCAACCTATGGGTGATCTACATCCCCTCCCATATAATACCTCAAATGGTGTCATATCAATGCTTGAGTGATAACTATTTTTGTAAGAGAACTCACATAATGGCAAGAACTTATCCCAATGTCCTCAAAAATTCATCATGCAAGCTCTCAACATGCCTTTCAACACTTGAATAGTCCTTTCCGATTGTCCATATGTCTAGGGACGAAAGGTTGTACGAAAGGTTTGTTCTGTACCCAATTTATCATGCAACTTCTTCCCAAACTTGGAAGTAAAAAGGGTACCACGATCTGAGATGATAGAAAGTTGCATCCCATGCGGCCTCACTATCTCCTTTACATTAATTTTAGATAGTTGTTCCAGACTGTAATCTACCCTTACTGGAATAAAATAGGATGACTTAGTCAATCTATCATCCACAACCCAAATAGAGTCAAACATCCCCAAGGTCTTAGGGAGAACAACCACAAAATCCATATCTATTCTTTCCCACTTCCGTTTCGGAATTGGCATTCTTTGGAGTAACATCGCAGGACTTTGATGTTCATACTTCACTTGTTGACAATTCTGACACTTCGCCACAAACTCCGCAATGTCTTTCTTCATTCTGGACCACCAATAAATTTGCTTCATATCTCTATACATCTTGGTCACACCCGGATGAATAGAATATCGTGAACAATGAGATTCCGCCGATAATTTTTTAATCAAGTCATCTACTCGAGGAACACAAATCCTACCCTTATGATTGAGTACCCAATCTATATCAAGAGTGGTCTGTTGGGATTAAACAATTTAAATCTTTGTTCTAAGTTACTCTAAATTCCCATCTTCAAATTATTTGGCCTTGATCTCCGCCATGAACATGGACTTAGCTTCAATACTAGCTAACACCTCACCTTTCTCAGATATGCCCAACAGCATGAACTTAGATTCTAAGGCTTGAATTTCCTTTCCCAAAGGTCACTTGTCTATACTCAAGTAAGCTAAACTACCCATGCTCACCGTTTTTCTACTCAAAGTGTCTACCACACCACATAAGCCTTACCCGGATGGTATTGAATGGTCATATCATAATCCTTTAGTAACTCCATCGATCTTCGCTGTCTTAAATTCAAATACTTTTGATGAACACATGTTGTAAATTACGATGATCAGTAAATACCTCACATTTAACACCATAAAGATAATATCGCCATATCTTAAGAGCAAACACCACCACCGCTAACTCCAAATCGTGAGTGGGATAATTCCTCTCATGCACCTTCAATTGACGTGAGGCATACGCTATAACATTTTTTCCTGCACAACACAGCACCCAAACCAGAGTGTGAAGCATCATAATAGACAATAAAATCCTTACCATTAACCGGTAATGCTAGGATGGGCGCGGTGGCCAAAAGAGTCTTAAGCTTTTGGAAGCTCTCCTCACATTTCTGTTAGTCCATTCGAACGTTACCTCCATTTTGGTCAGATTGGTCAAGTGAGTAGCAATTGAGCCAATGTTCTTAACAAAACAACGATAAGAACTAGCAAGTCCCACATAACTCCTAATTTCAGTAACTGTACCAGGTCGTACCCAATTCTTACTCGCTTCAATATTTAGGGGATCTACCCTTACCCATTCTTTCGACACTACATGCCCCAAAAACGAACTGATTTCAACTAAAATTCACACTTGGAAAATTTAGCATATAGCTTTTGCTTCCCAAGAACACCCAAAACAGTACGGAGATGGTTAGCATGTTCTTCTTCACTTCTCGAATAAACCAAAATATCATCAATAAATACTATCACAAAGGAATCCAAAAATGTCTTGAACAGTCCATTCATCAAGCTCATAAGGTTGTAGGCGCATTAGTCAACCCAAACGACATCACAAAAAAATCATAGTTCCCATATCGAGTCCTAAACGTTGTCTTGGGTATATCTTTCGGCCTAATTTTATTTGATGATACCCAGATCTTAAATCAATCTTAGAGAAGATTGTTGCACCTTGCAATTGATTAAAGAGATCATATATTCTAGACAAGAGGTACCTATTCAATTATCGCTAGTCTATACTGTCATCATGCTACCATCCTTCTTCTTGACAAATAAAACCAGAGCACCGCATGGGGAAGCACTAGGACGTAATAATTCCTTATCAAGGAGCTCTTGGATTTGAGCCTTAAGCTCTCTCAATTCTGTCGGAGCCATGCAATACAGAGGAATTGAAATGAGATGAGTACCAGGCTCTAAGTCAATACAAAAATCTATGTCTCTATCCGGAGGCATTCCATGCAAGTCGTTGGAGAATACTTCACTTAACTCTGTCGCCACAATAATAGACACAATGGATGGAGCCTCAATCTCAACATCCCTAACATGAGCCAAATAATCTAAACAACCCTCCTCTCCTAGTTTACTAGCCCGAATTGATGATATAATCTTAGCTTGCTTAGGCTTGTACACCCCTTCTCACTCTAATCTTTCCTTTCCCGAAATTTCTAGAGTCGCAGACTTAGTATTACAACTAAGAACCGCATAATAGGGGGACAACCAAGTCATGCCTAAGATAATATTAAAATCAGTCATATTCAAAATCACCAAATCAACCCGATCTAAAATCCCATAACAAAATAGGGGAAGCATGATAGACGTGATTGACTATGATAGACTCTCCAACAGGGGTAGAAACACTAATAGGGGCATCAAGGACATCGCACAACATCTCAAATTTGGAGGAAAATCTCACAGACACATAAGAATAAGTGGAACCTGGATCAAATAACACATTAGTCATCCGATCACAAACAAGAATAGTACATGTGGTCACCGCATCAGACGCCTCCGCCTCAATTTTTCTCGAAAACGCATAACACTGATTACAGTAACCAACTCCTTATAAGGCTTGGACAATTCCCCTCCATTTGAGCTAGCTTTTAGGGTTTGAGTTAGGCCTAAGACCTAGTTTAACATCCAGGTTGTTGTTTTAATTTTTATATAAATTTAAAATCCCCTATTTTTATATAACGACTATCAAGTTAAATATTTTCTATTGATAATCTTCTTTCATATTCTCTGTGGGTTCGACCCTGACTCATTGTTGGGTAAATATATTGCATACGATCGTTTATATTTCTTTTCAAGAAGTATATTTAAACGTTATCAAGAATGGCGCCGCTGCCCGTGAATATGGCTTAGAAATTGTCTTTAGTATTTATTTTAACTTGTAGTTTTTTTTTTTGTTTCTTAGGATTAGTTTTAATTTCTTTAATTATTATTATTATTATCATCGAGTCATCTGAGCCTATAGAAGAGTGTATGGAGAAGGAAAATTGTGTCTATATTCTTGAATTTATTGTTTCAACATCGAAAAATTACATTCCTCACTTAGGATCCAAGAAGTGCATAATGTGATACCTGTTGTTTGGGACCTTTCTTTGTGTACCACCACCCCTTGATCGTAATATAAAAATTGATTCAAAATTGGGGGTGCAATTTATATCTTCAAAGTGGAAGGAAAAATAGTAAAATTGATAGTGTCGTATCGCGACGTTAAATTAAGTGCTTATTAGGAGGCAACCCAATTAGTAGTTTTTATTTTATTATTTTATTTTATTTTATTATATTAGTATCACTTTTTTTATCTTGTTTTTGCAGATTATGGAAAGTCTTAGTACCCAACAAAAAACAAAAGGAAAGGAGCAAGTTTGAGCTTAAGTGTGGGGTGACGACCATTGATATAAATTTAGAGAACGTGCTACTAGCTAGGCCTAAAGGCCTCATGGAGTTTTCCTAACCCTTGTTTTATATTTTATTTAACGTTTTGGGGGACATAGCATCTTTTTAAGTGTGGGGTGGAGGAATGAATTCCTAATTTTTACTGTTTTATTGAATCTATTTTTTAGGATGAGTTCCTTGGCTTTTGTTTTCGTTTCTTTTTGTGAGGACAGTCCCTTTGAACCGAGTGTCTTTTATTTATTTATTTTAGGAATAATTTTTTTTAATTATTATTTTTGGAGAGAAAAGAAAAGTCCCTTTTGAGTTATGTGATACTTACTATTTGGGCCTAATTTTAAGTAGTACTTTCTTGTGAATGCTTGATTACTAGTGAAATTGCAAACCTTTTGACATCTAGGTTCATGGTTGAGACTTTGTATATAGCTTTTTTTTTAATTTTATAGTTTGTTAGGATCTTGTCTCTCTTAGAAGTGGAATTGATCCATCTTGATAGATACTTGTGCCGTGTGTGGTGAGATTTTGTTTATTCCATGTTTTGCATCTTAGTCTAGAACTTGCCCTGCATGTTACTGAAGCGAAATAAAAAAGTGTTGCCTTGTTTAAGAGATGATGATAGACTTTCTTTGATTTGTCTTATAAATTTTAGCCTTTTCAGATATTTTATCACTAGTTAGCCCTTTTGAACTTGTAGCCTTTTGTTGGTAGTCATATTTTTCCCTTGACTATTTTGTTGAATCACTAGTTTTTGCACATTGTTTCATTGAGCATCATAGTATAGACTTATTTTAATAATCAATTCTGAGAAAAAGGGATGGATGAGTGAAAAGGTAATCAATGATAGGTACAAAGTGCTTAAAAGCCCTCTTTGAAAGAATGTCAAAAAAAAGTAATTGGAATGTGACATAAAAAAACATGAAGTTACCTTGATGATGACCCTGGTCCTTCCAAGGACATCGTGCACCTTAAATCATGTAAAGTACGCAAGTTGAGGGTGGCTATTATGAAGGGGAGAAAATAAAAAAAAATAAAGAAAGAATAATGACTGAAACATTCTTGTGATGATGAGAATTACTTGTGAAATAATTGTTGAAGAGAGGGCTGAAAATAAAGAGAAGAAAATATGGGTGATGAAGTCTAAAAATTGCAAAGTGCTTAAGAAAGTGGAAGTCACTATTTATTTAGTTTTCCTACCCATCCTCTAGCCTACATTACAACCCGTTAAAGTCCTATTCGATTCTATTCAAGCATGCTTAATTAGTGGAGATGTACATAATGGGCAAGCATATGGTTCTTTGTGCATACATGTGAATTTTATTTTGTGAGTGTGAGAGTTGTTCTTGATGTGATGTCCTTAATTTATATTCAATCTTTTGAGTTGAGTGTGTAGACAATTGTTTTTGTGAGGGCACTTGTTTCATTATAGATAGGTGATGTTATTAACTTTCTTTGATGAGGGTAGGTGAGTAAGCATAAATTTTATGAGTTCAAAGTCCTCGCTTGAAGTTAGGAGGTTAGAGGTTTGTTGTTTACTTGGATGTCTTGCATAATGATTGAGAAGTCTAATTTATATTTTAAAATGGGTATATGGCCTAAGTTTGTATTAATCAAAGTGATGACATTGCTAGTATAATTTTTTTAGATGACCTTTAATGCTTGTTCGAGGACGAACAAAAGTTTAAGTGTGGGGTGTTGATGTGAGGCCAAACTACACAATTTTTTTCATTATTTACCTCACATTTATTATTTATATTTGTCCATTTTGAGCATAAATTTTATGGATCGTGCTACATTGTGTATTTTTTTTTGTAGGATTAAATTGGTGAGGGAATGAATAAGTTTGGAACTAAAACGAATTAAAGATTGAAAGTTGAAGAAGAAAATCTAGCAGACAACTTAATGGATTAAATTTTATATAATAATGTATAAACATAAAGTGCACATTGCAAGAATTTTATCTTTGAATTGGGAAACTTGCTGCCAAGACAAGAGAATTTTTGAGGCGCACGGATAGCTCACGCGGTGGGAAAAAAAGGAATTCAGTTCCTTTCGATTTTGGATTCCTAATTTAAAGTGGACTCAATTATTTTATTTTGGGTTTTCTTTATTTATAAATAGTCCATAAAATTATTATTTTAGGGAGGAGACCAAGAACCAAGATACAAGACATAATATAAATTTTCTTCTAGCTTTGGAACTTTGTAAGAGCCGCCGTGGAGGTCGGAGAATTGTGGTTTATTTTTTCTTCTCCTCTATTATCTATTTGTATTCGTGATTAATAAAAAGATAGTTTTGCTATTGTTCTTAACTTTTTATGATTAACATTTATTTTAAGAAATTTTGATTGTGTTTTTGAGATAATCAGTAGCTAAGCTCCACAACTAGGTTTGTTGGAACCATGAGCGATTAACAAAGTATGAATAGTAATTAAGCAATTCTCAAATAGGTTATTGCATGTATTAATAATTCTTTCGCTTAGAAGTCATTTTAACGAGTGTACGCGTCTAGACTCGCCTTTTTACTACTTGCCGGACCAAGGAGGTAATTAATAAGGAAAGAATTACCAACATAGATTTAGAGATACTATCTAATAGGCTAGTGCCTATTCGTGTGAAGTAATAACTAAGTCATACATCGATTATGATGCTTAATATGAAGTAAAGGTAAGGGTTAGTAAATTATACACATGTAGCCGGACCAAGGTACAGGATGAAGTTCTCTACATGTCGGACCAAGGATTTAGAGATACATAACTTTTCACTTTGCATGCATAACACTAGGGAATAATTGCTATTACTAAGATTTCCGCGTTATGAGGAACACATTCCTAGTTATTTTTATTAATTTGGATATAAATAAATACTTAGTTCAAAGCTATTTTTTTTAATTTTCAATTTAAAAACCCCCATTTTTATATAAAGACTAACAAGTTAAATATTTACTATTGATAATATTCTTCCATATTCTCTGTGAGATCGACACCCACTCATAGTTGGGTAAATATATTACATACGATCGTTTATATATCTTTTCAAGAAGTATATTTGAATGTTATCACATATAAGCTCTCTACCACTGTTGGCCTCACCTTGAAGCTGAAAATGCACGAACTCAACCCCATGTTGATGAACAATACCCAGCTTGTGAAGGCTCTCATAACAATCTAAGATAAACTCATAAGAATTCTCACTCTCTTGACATAGAAAAACCGGAGGCCTTAGCTTCAAAAACATAGTCAATATTTCATTCTCATTACCAGTCATAGTAGAACCCAACAAAGGACGGAAGAAAGTACTAGTACCTACGTTTTCACCCACCTTGGGAGTAGTGATAGCAATAGTGGGGGTTAGCGAGAGCTTGAGTTGCTTGAACAGATGGAAGCACTCCAGGACCAGCCAATCCCTTAAAAACAACATAATATGTTGAGCTAACACTGGATCGATCGGAGGAATACATGTAGTCTCAACTTGCACCTCTTTCTCTTTTCCAACTTCATCAACATTCTCAACCTCAACCTCAATATCCTCTTCTATCTCCTCATGATGAACGAGAGGGGCCTCATTTTGAAGACCGATTTCGCTTGGTACCTCCTCTCTAGTAGGCACCACCCTTTCACGACCTCTACCCCTAGCTCTTTCTCTACCCTCGACTCGACCACGACCTTTCACTGTTGATTCCTTAGGTGGAGCATTTGTAGGAGCTACATGTCTAACGTCGTTATATCTAGTATTAACCATATGCAGACAGAAGAGTGAAGGAGGTTAGATACCAATTTGAATCAACAGATACCAATTGAAATCAGTTGTAAAATGAAAGGAGACAAGAGAAAAATAGAGAGATTGCCTAATGCCTTATAGACTCTCGAAGAAAAGTAAAGGCGTCCCCGTTCCATTCCATAAAACTCTATTAGAATCCTTTTTGTACATTGAGATTAAAAAAAACTAGGCTTTGATACCAACTTTCTCATGATCCAGACCATCGTGATTGTCACCCATATTAACACTCCGGTTGGAGAACCACTACTACAACCCAAACCAAGCAACTAAAGAAATAACTAAGGTATTTAAGTGAAATACTAAGGAAAAACATAGAGTTCTCATAAACTCTAACAATAATAAACTAACAATGTGGAAGAATAACCTAGAACTTGAAAGTCGATGTACCAAAAAATCTAAAGTGCAACAAGTCTTAAAAAGAAGGGATAAAATCCTAAAAAATGAACTAACTAAAACAAATGTCTAATTACAGAAAATGGGGACATAGACGAAAGAGAATTCCATGGCAGCCCGAAAGAATTGGTTCGCCCTTAGATTCAAAGCGACCTATAACGATCTGAACCGTTGTTATTAGGAGAGATACAAATCCAAGAAACATCTGGGCCTTGTCTCGCCACAGAGGGCCATAGGCCGCTAGGGTGGCAGCGCCATGGCGGGGTAAGTTATATCCAGAGCGGAATAGACGAGACAAAACGTAAATTATGAGAAAGTCTATTTTTCCATATTCCTAAAATACCTAATTAATTTGTAAAACATTCTAGAAACCTCAGAAAAGCTGCTCTAAGCTTTGGAAGGTAGGAGAAGAAGAAGTCTAACGTGAGGATTGAAGTATCTTGTGGACTCTTGGCACAATTTACCGTCACAAAGCCTGGAAAATTATGACAAAGTCAAGAACTTCTTTCAACTGCTTGGCACACAGGTAGGCTAGGTTTTACAGTTGAGTTGTTACAAATCTTTTCTTACTACGTGAAATATGTAAATAAATGGTAAGGTTGTGTGTAGACGTTCTTGCACCGAGTAATTTCCATGAATAATCCCTAGAATTCAAAGTGCGTGGGTTTGTGCCTTATAAGGAGGAATTGGGGAATTATTAGGAAACATAAAATTGCTATCATGGATAGAATTGGGTCAAGAATAAGGACATGAAATCAGGAGTGTAACTACATTATGAATGTATGCTACATCCGATAAATTTGAGTGATTGAATTGAGGATTTATGATGAATCATTATTAAACACTACAAGAAACTCTAAATTATGAACTAGGGATGAGTATGGTCAAGTTATATATATGTATATATATATATATATATATATATATATATATATATATATATATATATATATATATATATATATATATATATATATATATATATATATATATAATCATAAGGATAATGAAGTAATTCCTACGTGATGATTGTGATTCTATCATTGTGTGATGTATGTGTATTCTTGCTTCATTGTGATACTTGTATGTATATGAATGTTACAATGTTGATCACATTTGTTGTAAATGAGATAGATAAATGCTGATTGACATGAAACTATGACTTAAATATATGATCTTGAGGATATACTTGTGCTTTGTGATTGTGGTGTGTGGATGTGATTTGTTGCCATGTTTTGGCATAACTAACTTTGATCGGATTGCCACGTTCTGATATAAATATGTGATTGGTCGCCATATTCCGGAATAACAATGAGATCAACTTCCACATTCTGGCACACTACATTGATTGGTTTCCACGTTATTGCATGCTAACTGTGTTCGGTTTGGGTTCCATGAGAGGACCAATGATGTAAATATAAAATGTGAAGTTGTTCATTGTTCGGAAATATTGATAATATTGTATATGTTGGATATGCGCTTGTGAGTATAGTGTTGTAGTGGCTTGTATATGTTGTACTTAGTGGACACATTTTAGGATGATTTATATTGGGTTGTTCGGGTGTTGTAATGGCTAGAGTAGAGTTAGTGTATGTGATGGACTATGCTTAGGCGGTTTTCACCTTGGGGGAAAGAGATTGGGTCTAGTGTTAAGAAAGCTTGAACTAATATAATATGTGACATGGTTGGTAATGTGGCGAGGAAGCAAGGGTATGATGTCAACGGTTAGCATAAATGGCTGTGGTTGTATATGGGGATTTTTCTATGTGTTTAGAATGGTTAAGTTATGATCAAGAATCCAGTGAGTGGGTTGATTGAGAAGGGGGGTTAGTAATATGGGTTCTAGTGTATATTGGAGGTGTTTCCAATAGAGAGTAAAAGTGGAGAAGCAAGTGATTTATTTCATGATCTTACTAGTTGGTTTCTTATGTTTTGTGGTAGGCGTCGGATTGACCGATGATGCCTACCAGTACGTGTGTATTGTACTGATACTACTCTTGCTTTGTCTTTTTGACATAGTTTGGATGCAGTATTGGTGACGTTCCATTAGGAGAAAATAAAGAAAATCTCTAGCAGCCTCTATACTTCTTTCCGCATGGTGCGAACTGTTTCTTTTATTTTATTGTACAGTGGTACGCTTAGTAGCCCTTTTACTTGTTTAGACTGGATCCATGGGAGTCGTTAAATTATTGTACAAGTTTAACAAACAGAGTGTCTCAGAATCTCATTTATAAAATCATATTTTTTTACTGTCCTTCATTTTATTAAAATTCCGCATGTTTAATTATTGGTGTAAGAGGGTTCTCCTACTAAGTTGGTAGTATGTAGGTGCCCTCACGGACCGGTGGGTTGAGTAGTCACACAATCACTAATCTTCTAAGCGAGGTCTATCAATAGCCACTTGAAGATGCCATGTACTCAACAAAAAAAAGAGCAATTGTAGTATCAGTACACAACCACAGTTTACAGGTAGGATCACATGGCTATCCCACTAGTGCAACATAAACAAGTCAAGACAACAGTATAATCACATGCATATATATCATCATATGCAATATCATCAATATTTACGAAGAACGAACATCTTTACATTTTATGTCACATCATTGGTCCTTTCATGGAATCCAAACTCAAATAATAAGCATACCGAAACATAGTACTCGAAATCGAATAATTATGTTGAAATGTGATAACCGGTCCAATAGTTATGCTGGAACGTGGCAACGATCCAAGTTATATGTGTCGGAATGTGGCAACAGATACATTCAACACAACACAATCACAATCAGAGGTATATCTTAAAGATTATATATTTAACTCATGATTTCATGGCAATCATCATTCATCTATCTCATTTACAACAAGTGTGATCAACATTGCAACATTCATATACATAAAAGCATACATCACACAATCACAAAATCACAACCATCACTTACACTGAGACAAACTTGAAACCCTAAGAAACTTGATCCTTCAGTTTTTAAATTCGTTCAACTTTTTCTTGGTCCACAAACAATCATAATAACATGGGAATCAACATAAAATCACTAATTACCCGAATTACTAATAATTCTATGAACCATAGATCAAACCAATGATCCCAATTATCCAAATTAGAGTTGTTTCGACCATAAAATCTATAACAAAACCCTCACCTATCAATATTCACCAATTCTATTATGTTCTACGGATCGAAAAATGGATTCGAAGAGTGAAAAGCTTACCTTTAGCCTCAAGAATGGTGAAAAAATTAGAAGGAGTCGCATGGGGTCCGTTATTAGCTCAAAAAAAATTTAAAAATTCCAAATAAGGTTGTTTAGGGGTTTATTAATGACCTTAAGTCACGTCGAGCCCACCACAGCGGCACTCACCCCGTTGTAGTGGCCCCGCCAGAGCGACACAAATCCCCACCAAGACGGGTTTCACGAGACAGTGAGCTAATTAAAGAATTTCAAAATCCCCATTTCACAACAGACCTCTAACCAAAGATCCTCAAAAAATATCCTTTACGCTAAGATCGATTCAAGAGTTCTACTCACCCAACTTCAGTTTTGTAAAGTCTAACGAGTTATCTAAATACCCCTGTAATAAGAATCATAAATAATTCACCCGATTGTTACCAAATTTCCCTACACCTCAGACTCTTATTTCGTCCAAATCTGGACTAAGTTCGGAAAATCTAAATACAACGGAAAAGTTTTTCGACCCTAAATTTCCCTTGTTAGCTTTTCAATAACGACATGAACAGGTCGTTACATCATCATCTTTTAATCGAAGCTTTATTTTAAAAAACACAAAAAAATTAAAGAAATATAATTTAAAATTAACAGGTAATTATCCCTTTCGTTGGATATGATTGATGAAATAAATTGTTGATAACAAAAATTGACAAACCTGATTTTGGCCGAACGCATTGTCTCCAAAAGGTTCCACGATGTGTTGCATCCTTGTTGAAGTAGTCCGCACCTGTGGCTCAACTGAGAATACATCCTCTTGGATGTTCTCGAAAAAACAAAGATGAAACTCATTAATAGAGACAAAATTAAACGTATAAAGGTATAATCTCTTACGATACGACAAATGAAGATGATAATCCATCCGTATGATTTTGAATGTATGTCCATCGGTCAAAAGAATGAAAAAAGATGATTCATCGGCAGGATTTTGAAAGTATTTCCATCGATAGGACAAATTAAAAAAAATGATCTATTTGCAGAATTTTGAATGTATGTCCATCAGTAGGAAGAATGAAAATAGATGACCATCGGTAGGATTTCGAATGTATGTCCATCGGTAGGATGAATGAAAAAAGACGATCAATCAGTAGGATTTTGTATACATGTCAATTGGACAAATGAAAAAAGATGATCCATCGGTAGGATTTTAAATTTATGTCCATCGGTAGGACGAATGAAAAAGTTGATACGTCGATAGGATTTTGAATGTATGTCCATCGGTAAAACGAATGAAAAAGATGATCCATCGGTAGGATTTTGAATGTATGCCCATCGGTAGTACGAATGAAAAAAATATGATCCATCAGTAGGATTTTGCATGTATGTCCATCGGTAGGAAGAGTGAAAAAAAATGATCATCGATAGGATTTTGAATGCATGTCCATCGGTAGGACGAACAAAAATTCTTTCTATGCAAGCCTCCTCTGACTTAAACGTGGAATAGATTAGGTGAACATCCTTCACCTCTAAATAGATGCGACTTAAATGCAAATATCTTTCAAGGTAAGTTTCCACCGACTTGAACGCGAATAGATAAGGTGCACATCATTCACCTTCGAATAGATGCGCTTTAAATAAAAATATCTTTCAGCACAAGTTTCTTCTACTTGAACGTTGAATAGATAGGGTGCACATCCTTCACCTCCAAATAGACACGCCTTAAATGCAAATATCTTTCTACACAAGTTTCCTTCGACTTGAACTTTAAATATATAGGGTGCACATCATTCACCTTCTAATAGATACGACTTAAATGCAAATATTTTTCAACACAAGTTCCCTTCGACTTGAACATTGATTACATAGGGCGCACATCCTCCACCTCTGAATAGTTCAAATATATTTCAACACAAATTTCCTTCGACTTGAACATTAGATAGATAGGGTGCACATCCTTCACCTCTGAATAGATGCGACTTAAATGCAATGGTCTTCTTGGCGTATGAAAATCCAATAAAAAATGCAAATGATGGATGACTCGATGATTGTCCACTGTAACAAGATGGATGGCTTGATGATTGTCCACTGTAACGAGGCGGATGACTTGTGTGTCTTAAAAATTTCATCATTTTGATGCTTTCATCTGTCTCTGTATTCGAAAAGGAACGGTTAGTAGACACAATCTTGCTTTAGCTAGAAACATGATAAGAAACATTGAGGTAGGATTCAAAAGAGGATGTGTACGAAGTGCCTGATTAGTTTAACACAAGTGAGCAATCATCATTTTGCTCTTGAAAACATTGTGTTTATTGTAACTCATGTTTTATTGGGGATTTGTACAAGGCACCGGTGACTCACCATGAAAATGCTGAAGATTTGCAAGTTGACTTTAAACTTCAAGCGATACTGGATCATTTGAAGTTGACTACCAAATTTTTGATAGCACTTGTTGGAATTTTTGAGGTCTTCCTCAAAAATTGTATCCTAGTTAGAACTCTTGGCCTACCATAAAATAAGATCCATTCTTGACTTGCTAGAGATAACCTCTTCTTTGTGAATTTTTAAGATCTAAGATCTCAAAAATTCTGTCCCAATTTTTATTATAAGGAGAAAAGAAAATCACACTGATATATGACCGAGCCCCCGTGAAGCCTACATATGTTGTTGGGCCAGGAATCATGTCAAATGTAAGATTTCTTGACTTGTTGTTGTGAGATACATCAAGCATCAAATTAAGCTTCAATATAATTCAGCTCCATCATCCTTTTTGAGGTTTTCTTTTTTTATTCATTGGAGTACTCACACTCTTGCGTTCTTCCATTCTAAATCTTTTTAGAATCTCCTTCATATATTTATTTTGACAAATGAAAACTCTTCATTCTGAGTTTTCTTGATCTCTATTCCCAAAAAATAAGTCATCTTTCCATGATCAGTCATCTTTGTATGTCGATGATTTACTTGTGATGGGAAATAATACAGGGCTGATTGAAGAATTCAAGATCTGTCTTCTTAAAGACTTTCATTATTTTCTCCTTGATGCATCAAAATTTTTTCTTATTAGAACTTGGAAAATCATCAGACAAAATCATGGTTTTGCAGATTTTTTGTGATGATGTTCTAAATTTTGAAGAAATAAAAGTAGAAGTTGAGATGCGTGAAGAATAAATAGTAGGTTTTGAGTCAAATATAAGTACAAGTGTTGCTTCTGGTAGTTCACCAAAAATAGTAAATCCTAGATATGCACAAACTTCTTCATGTAAGGAACAACAAGCAGCCGAGCTCTATAAAGAAAAAATTCCCAAAGTCTTGTTGGGAAATGGCGGTAAACACATCGATTTACTTGAAAAATAGACAAACAACAAAGGTCATGGATGGAATGATACTAGTTGACGCTTACACACCTTTTCTTCACTTCTTTGAACTACAAAACCTTCTAGTTATGCTAAATAAATGTAACACTTTGGAACTGTAAACGTCAACTGGAAGTGGAAAATTTGTAGAAAATTGTTGGTGCACTAATTCTACAAGCCCTTATATGGACCTAAGAATATTTTACGGGTCGTATAAGCAAGTCCTTGTTACTTTCCTAGAGTTCAGGAAAATTTTAAGTCTTAGATGGGATTCCATGAGCCAGCAGAATGGCTCGTGGATGGATCTATGGGTAGTAGATGAGGCTCATTGAATAGGTATAAGACATGATGAAATTTTGGCATTTTTTGTTCTACCGACGGCTTGTATGGGTCATACAAGGAACTACAAATTGTAGAATTCTATCCGAGTTGATCTTTAGAAAGTTGAGTCTCTAATGATTTGATTACGACTTGCTAGTATGGACCATCAAAGGATGTATGAACCTTACTTGTTCATCGTGGTTTGTAGGCCTAAGGATTTGTCACGACTCGAGTCTACACTCTGGACGTGGCCGACACTCAAGAACCATTGTTGGTCCCTAAGAGAAC
>JABWTJ010000001.1:21007820-21196833 GCA_016801875.1 Solanum sitiens
AACCTAATTCACCTTGTTACTTGATGAAATGCCTTGTATAAAATGAAGGCTTGACTGAACAACAGTAATGGAGATTGATGATGCCTTGGTATAAGAGAAGCTTTGATGAACTTGATAGAATGAGTTAGTGGATCGGAGTGTCACGTTCCGCCACATAGTATTAAGGGATCGGGTGTCACGAACCGAACGTAGAATTAGGGATCGGAGTGTCAC
This sequence comes from Solanum sitiens, assembly GCA_016801875.1. NCBI lineage: Eukaryota > Viridiplantae > Streptophyta > Magnoliopsida > Solanales > Solanaceae > Solanum > Solanum sitiens. The sequence continues at coordinate 21,008,034 of JABWTJ010000001.1, forward strand.
GTTTCCGACCATAGTTATAGGGATCGGGTGTCATGAACCGGACAGTAGAATTGGCGGTATCGAGGTCATTTCGAACACATAGTATTAAGGGATCGGGTGTCAACGAACGCGACACGTCAGAATTAGGGGATCGGAGTGTCACGTTCGAAACATAGTATTAGGGCTCGGTGTCACGACCGACACGTAGAATTAGGCGGATCGGAGTGTCACGTTCCGACACATAGTATTAGGGGATCGGGTGTCACGAACCGACACGTAGAATTAGGGGATCGGAGTGTCACGTACCGACACATAGTAGTAGGGGATCGGAGTGTCACGTACCGACACAAGAGGAAGAAAGATAATGAATCTTGAGAGATGTTAATATACTCAATGTAATGAACCTAATTTCCCAAATGAGTGTGGTATTGAGGCTTGAGTCCTCATGGATGAACTTGGTAGTACTTATTGATGATTATAGTACTTGTTGGTACATGTTGAGTATTGTAGTTGATTTATGATATGAACTGATATATACTGTTTTCTATTTTGAGTTGGCCGATGATACCTACTCAGTACTTGTGTTTTGTACTGACCCCCTACTTGTTGTTTCTTTCTTTGTTATTTGGGAAATGCAGCAAACTTACCGTCGTCTTCAACTCAACAGCAATTCTAGCCAGTCTTCACTACACCGGATTTCAGGGTGAGCTAATGCTTCTAGCTTGGACTGGATCTTCTCTTCAAGTCTTGATGCCTTGAACTTCCGGCATGGACTAGCCTTTTATTTATTTTAGCTTCTTAGATACTTTTAGATTAGTAACTTGAGGATAGATGTTCTTGTGATGATGACTTCCAGATTTTGGGGATAATGAGTTATAAATTTTAGAAGTTATTTAATTGATTTCGTTAATGAGTTTTAAGTCTTCCGCTTTGTGTTTTTGTTCAATATGTTGGGGTCTTAGATTGGTTGGTTCGTTCACATAGTAGGATAAGTGTGGGTGCCACTCGCGGCTCGATTTTGGGTCGTGACAGATTTAGTGGGTGAATATAGTGTTTGAATAATGTTAAAACTAAACTAATTACACTTAAAAAGATGTTAAGTTCTTCAAATAAGTAAATGTAGTTTAGTTGGTGAATATAGTGTTGATTAAGTTAAAACTAAACTAATTAAACTTAGAAAGATGTTAAGTTTTTAAATAAGTTAATGCGATTTAGTTGGTGAATATAGTGTTGGAATTAAGTTAAAACTAAACTAATTAGACTTAGAAAGTTGTTAAATTCTTTAAATAAGTTAATGTGATTTATTTGGTGAATATAGTGTTGAAATTAAGTTAAAACTAAACTAATTAGACTTAGAAAGTTGTTAAGTTATTTAAATAAGTTAATGTGATTTAGTTGGTCAATATAGTGTTGGAACTATGTTAAAATTAAACTAATTACACTTAGAAAGATGTTAAGTTCTTTAAATAAGTTAATGTGATTTAGTTGGTGAATATAGTGTTGGAATTAAGTTAAAACTAAACTAATTAGACTTAGAAAGTTGTTAAATTCTTTAAATAAGTTAATGTGATTTATTTGGTGAATATAGTGTTGGAATTAAGTTAAAACTAAACTAATTTAACTTAGAAAGTTGTTAAGTTCTTTAAATAAGTTAATGTGATTTAGTGGGTGAATATAGTGTTTGAATTAAGTTAAAACTAAACTAATTACACTTATAAAGATGTTAAGTTCTTCAAATAAGTAAATGTGGTTTAGTTGGTGAATATAGTGTTGGAATTAAGTTAAAACTAAACTAATTAAACTTAGAAAGATGTTAAGTTCTTTAAATAAGTAAATGATATTTAGTTGGTGAATATAGTGTTGGAATTAAGTTAAAACTAAACTAATTACACTTAGAAAGATGATAAGTTTTTTAAATAAGTTAATGTGCTGGTGAATATAGTGTTGGAATTAAGTTAAAACTAAACTAATTAGACTTAGAAAGATGTTAAGTTCTTCAAATAAGTAAATGTAATTTAGTTGGTGAATATAGTGTTTGAATTAAGTTAAAACTAAACTTATTAGACTTAGAAAGCTGTTAAGTTCTTTAAATAAGTTAATGTGATTTAGTTGATGAATATAGTGTTGAAATTAAATTAAAACTAAACTAATTACACTTAGAAAGATGTTAAGTTCTTTAAATGCAGAGAACAAGAGGTATGCAGCACTTCAGGCCGAACTAACTTTTCTTTTTGAATCAGGAAATATTCTTCTTCCATGTCCGGCAAGCAGTGATGATGGAGCTGATCAGGAGGGTAATGAGAATGATAAGGGTGATATGGAGAGTTATGGTGATAAGGAGTAGTTGTATTGGTTTGACATTTTAGACTTCTATATTATGGGAATTGTTTGATCGTATTTTAGTTAATTTTGAAGTTGGATGAAGTTTATTTTGAAATAGTTTAATGTATATGTTGAAAATATTTTGTTGTTTTAGTTGGATGAAGTTTATTTTAAAATACCTCATTTGGAATTCATTTAGTTGGATGAAGATTATTTTGAAGTAGCTTATTTGGAATTCTTTGGGTTGTTTTGATATAAATATGCAGTTGGGATACTAAAATTGCAGCTCAATGTTGTCAATTTTGTAGCAGAAATACCGACTTCCAGAGGTCGGAATCTAAAAAATAAGAAATAAAAGATCGGAATCTAAAAAATAAGATATAAAAATACCGACCTTCGGAGGTTGGAATCTCAAAAATAAGAAATAAAATTATCGACCTTCGGAGGTCGGAATCTCAAAAATAAGAAATAAAAATACCGACCTCTGGAGGTTAGAATCTAAAATATAGGAAATAAAAACACCGACCTTCGGAGGTTGGAATCTAAAAAATAAGAAATAGAAATACCGACCTCCAGAGGTTGGAATCTAAAAAATAAGAAATGAAAATACCGACCTTCGGAGGTCAGAATCTCAAAAATAAGAAATAAAAATACCGACTTCCGGAGGTCGCAATCTCAAAAATAAGAAATTAAAATACCGACCTTCGGAGGTCGGTGTTTTAAAATTTGATAACTAAATATTCTTACCTCCGGAAGACGAAAATAATAAAAATAAAAAATAAACAAATATATTAAAGTAACCTCCGAAAGTTGGAACTTAAAATAAAGAATTTTACCGACTTAAATTAAAACTGACCTCGAGAGGTCAGTAAGTACCAAACTCCAAAGATCGGAATTGAATAGCGACCAAGCTTTTTCCGTCTTAAGCTGTGAAGTCGGTTTTTGGTAGGTATTTCAGGAATACCGACCTCTGGAGGTCGATATTTCTAGGTCGGTATTCACTATTTTTTTAGTAGTGCATTAATGAAAGTTTGCAACCTTTCAAATGGTACTGACTGTTCCTGAAAGTTGCAACCTTTCAGTACAGTCATGGCGGGAATTTTTAAATAAAACAGGAAAGTTTTATAAATAAAACGGGTCACACGCGGATATCGATCGATCTTTTGCCAAAGCCAAAGCCAAAGCCAAAGCCGAGTGAGCAACGACGACGACGGCGCGAGGGGGTCCCTCTTTTCAACCCTTTTAACAATTAATAGGAGTCTTTCTATATTTAAACTCTCCTATTTTTCTTTTCACCACCGATGAGGGACAAATGCCTTTTTCATTAAAGCATAAGAAGACTTTTCAAGTTTCCAACTATTCAAGTTCTCAACTTTTCAAGTTCCTTTCTTTCCCTCTATTTCCCATCAATTCTTGCAACATACCCAACAATCTCCCACATTGATGGGGAATGGTTATAACATAGGAATGCACGAACAATTGTGTACTTTACATACAAGGATCAATTGCATTTGGATAAGTAGGTTTCCCTTGGACTTTCCGTAGTGAACATATGTCGGATATACTCGGTCGATCGGTAGATGTGATATCTTTGAACCGTCGAGATTTGGTGTATACCTAGACGACCATATGTCACACAATTAACCCTTTACTGTTTATGGTTCTTACAGTTGTGTTTGTTTCAGCCATGAACACCTCCTGGTTTCATGAGTGTATAGAGAACAGACTTTTGATATAAAATTCTCTTTGAAACGGCTTAAACTTCACACTCATATAGGTGATTTCTAACCGTGTCATCTCGTAGATACACTATTTGGTCAAATCTACCAAACATAGCAAATCATTAAAAACTTTAAGCTTTGTTACCTCATTAACAAGCCTTAAAGTCTTAACCTTGTTCCTGAACATTGTCTTCATCATGAGAATGGATTGAGTTAATTGACAATGTCGAACCGTCAGCCACAACTTTGTTTTTCTCTTTGAATCTAGCTCTTGGGATCTCCAGTTTGCTAGATAGATTTACCGTCATGCTGACTTGTCCTAAGTCGTAAACTCATTCCCTTAGATGATCTTTCAACTGCCTCTCTCACTAGGCCTTTCGTTAGTGGATCTGACACATTATCACTTGACTTTACATAGTCAATTGTGATAATTCCATTAGAGAGCAGTTGTCTTACGGTGTTATGTCTCTGTCATATATGACAAGACTTCCCGTTGTACATGACGCTCCTGCCCTACCTATTGTTGCTTGACTATCGCAATGTATGCAAATAGGTCCAACAGGTTTGGGCCATAATGGAATATCCTCTAGGAAATTCCGGAGCCATTCAGCTTCTTCACCAGCCTTATCCAAAACAATGAATTCAGATTCCATTGTGGAGCGAGCAATACATGTATGTTTGGACGATTTCCAAGAGACTGCTCCTCCACCAAGTATGAACACATAACCACTCGTGGATTTTACATCATTTGACCTGGTGATCCAATTTGCATCACTATATCCTTCAATCACAGCAGGATATTTATTATAATGCAAAGCATAGTGTTGTGTATATTTCAGATACCCCAACACACGTTTCATTGTCATCCAGTGAGTTTGATTCGGATACTAGTGAACCGACTCAGTTTGCTAATAGCACATGCTATATCTGGTCGCATACAATTCATAATATACATCAAACTTCCCAATACTCTGGCATATTCCAATTGCGAGTCACTTTGACCTTCATTCTTTTTAAATGTACAACTTAAATCAATTGGAGTTTTGACAATATTGAAATTCAAGTAATTGAACTTATCCAATACTCTTTCAATATAATGACATCGAGATAATGCTAGTCCCTTGGGAGTTTTGATAATCCTGACCCCTAAGATCAAATCAGCAACTCCTAAGTCCTTCATATTGAACTTGCTGGATAGCATGCGCTTAGTAGCATTTATATCGTCAATGTCTTTACTCATTATTAACATGTCAGCAACATACAAACAAACAATGACTTCATGATTCATAATGTTTTTAATGTAAACACATTTATCACATTCATTAATCTTGAATCCATTTTCCAACATTGTTTGATCAAATTTAGCATGTCATTGCTTGGGTGCTTGCTTGAGTCCACAAAGTGACTTCACAAGTCTGCACACTTTTTTTTCTTTACCAGGAACTATAAACCCTTTAGGTTGTTCCATGTAAATTTCTTTCTCCAACTCTCCATTTAAGAAGGCTGTCTTTACATCCATTTGGTGGATTTTAAGATCATGCACTGCTGCTAGTGCTATTAACATCCTAATTGATGTTATCCTTGTTACTGGAGAGTATGTGTCAAAGTAGTCCATACCTTCCTTTTTTCTGTACCCTTTGACTACCAGTCTAGCCTTATATATCTCAATACTCTCATCAGGTTTTATTTTCCTTTTAAAGATCCATTTTGATCCTAAAGGTTTATTTCCTCGAGGAAGATCAGTCAATTTTCAAGTGTGATTACTTAAAATTGATTCAATCTCACTATTGACTACTTCTTTCCAATAAGTTGACTCAGACGAAGACATAGCTGCTTTAAATGTTTGAGGCTCATTTTCAAGCAATAGTGCTACAAAATCTGGTCCGAAAGAAGCAGGTTTCCGTTGGCGAGTACTACGCCTAGGATCCTCACTAGTTAGAATATTTTTCGTTGATTCTTCTCGTGGTCGTTTAGGTCTTTCACTTGTCGACTCACATTCAATTTTATACGGATAAATGTTTTCAAAAAACTCTGCATTATCTGACTCAATTATCGTATTAACATGAATCTCAGGATTATCAGATTTGTGAACCAAAAACCGACAGGCCTTACTTTTCACAACATACCCAATAAATATACAGTCTACTATTTTGGGTCCAACTTTAACTCTCTTCGGTAAAGGAACCTCTACCTTGGCTAAACACCCCCACACTTTGAAATATTTCAAGTTGGGTTTCCTTCCTTTCCACAACTCATATGGAATTGATTACGTTTTTCGATGGGGTACTCTATTGAGTATATTATTAGCCGTAAGGATTGCTTCCCCCCAAAGGTTTTGCGGTGAACCAGAATTGATCATTAAGGCATTCTTCATTTCCTTTAATGTTCTATTCTTCCGTTCCGCCAAACTATTTTACTGTGGTGTATAAGGTGCAGTAGTTTGATGAATAATACCATATTCCAAACATATCTCTGCAAAAGGAGATTCATATTCTCCACCCCTATCACTCCGAATCATTTTTATCTTTAAATTCAATTGGTTCTCCACTTCATTTTTGTATTCCTTAAATGCATCAATTGCTTCATCCTTACTATTAAGCAAATATACATAACAAAATCTAGTGCAGTCATCAATAAAAGTTATAAAATACTTTTTTTTACCACGAGATGGTGTCGACTTCATATCACATATATCTGTGTGAATTAAGTCTAAAGTTTTGAAATTTCTTTCAACAGACTTATAAGGATGTTTAACAAACTTACTTTTCACACTAATTTCGCATTTCGATTTATCGCATTTAAAATCATGCAATATTTCTAGAGTAACCAATTTTTGCAACGCTTTGTAATTTACATGTCCCAAACGGGCATGCCATAAATCATTTGACTCCAATAAGTAAACAGAAGCATAATTTTTATTAATACTGTCAATAACCATTACATTCAGTTTAAAAGACCCTCATTGAGGTATCCCTTTCCTATGAACATTTCATTCTTACTTATTACAGTTTTATTACTAACTAGGACACACTTAAACCCGTTCTTAACGAGTAGTGCAGCAGAAACTAAATTCTTCCTAATAGTAGGGACATGTAGAACACTGTTCAAAGTCAACACCTTGTCGGATGTCATTTTCAACATTACTTTCCCAGTTTCTGCAATCCTTGTTGTTGCTGTGTTTTCCATGAACAAATCTTCATCATACTCAGCAGGAGTGTATGTTTCAAAGGCTTCTTTCGCAGAGCAAATATGTCGAGTGACACCTGAGTCGAGAAACCACTCCTTGGGATTTTCAACTAAGTTACACTCCGAGATCATTGCACACAAGTCATCTGCATCTTCCATCTCTTCCACGATGTTCGCTTGACTTTTGCCTTTGCCTTTGTCTTTGTCCTTTCTTGGAGCACGACAATCAGAAGACCTATGACCAGCCTTGCCACAGTTGTATCAGTTGCCTTTGAATTTTTTCTTGGCCTGATCTGACTTCTGCCCGTTGGACTTCTTTCTCTTTTTGTCTTTGGTAGGAGCTTCTTCAACAATATTAACTCCAATGATTGTTGAGCTCTTATGAGACTTCTTTTTGGTGTTTTTGTTATCTTTCTCAATCTTGAGCCGAATCACAAGATATTCAAGCTTCATTTCTTTACTCTTGTGGTTTAGATAATTCTTGAAATCGTTCCACGAAGGAGGCAACTTCTCAATCATTGCAGCCACTTGAAAAACTTTATTTACTACCATATCTTCAGCAATCAGATCATGGAGAATAAGTTGAAGTTACTGCACTTGTTATCCAACAGTTTTACTATCTACCATTTTATAGTCTAGAATCTTTGCAACCACAAATTTTTTCAAGCATGCATCTTCTGTCTTATATTTTTTCTAAAGTGCATCCCACAACTCTTTTGAAGTTGTTATTGCACTATAGACATTATATAAGTCATCCTCTAAAGCACTCAAGACATTATATAAGTCATCCTAGGGTAAAATAATCTCAATCACCAGAGCATAGATACCAAAAACTCGGGTGTCAGCGAACCAGTCAACAACAGGAAAGTACATGAAGAAAAATTTTGTGCAGAAGAAGAAGAAGAAAATCAAAAAAATTTGTAAGGAAATATTCAGAAGAATGAAGCGTATTATAGGCAAGAAGAACAGGTTCCGAAAGGTTGCAACCCTTTCAGAATCCACACAACCATTAATGAAAGTTTGTAACCTTTCAAATGGTACTGTCTGTTCCTGAAAGTTGTAACCTTTCAGAACAGTCATGGCAGGAATTTTAAATAAAACGGGAAAGTGTTTTAAATAAAATAGGTCGCACGCGGATCCGAGTCGTGTCGGGCTAATCAACTAAAAAGTTGAAACGTTCGGTTAATTTCAACTAAATAACTGAAAACATCAACTAATTAATTGAAAATATTTTTGGCCATTTAATTTAATTAATTAAGTAAATCATTAAACAATTAAAACAAACTTTGTCCAAAAATAATCTCTTGATCCATAGCCAAAGCCGAGCCGAGCTAGCGACGACAACGACGGCGTGAGGGGGGGTCCCTCTTTCCAACCCTTTTAACAATTAATAGGAGTGTTTCTATATTTAAACTCTCGTATTTTTCTTTTCACCACCGATGAGGTTTGTGCCTTTTTCATTAAAGCATAAGAAGACTTTTCAAGTTTTCAACTATTCAAGTTCTCAACTTTTCAAGTTCCTTTCTTTCCCTCTATTTCCCATCAATTCTTGCAACATACCCAACAACATGCAACTTTGATTTCCTACTCACTGTATCTCTGAATTCTGATATTTTCCAGTTCTTATTTGATTTAACTCTATCAACATACTTCCTTGCAATCGAACTAGAATTGATGTTTTTGTTGTTATTGTTCCACCCAAAACAAGTATGTTATGAAACAAAGGTCTTAATTTGAAAAGTAGATATATCCCTTTGCATTAGTGATCCCAATATCCTCCACTTACAAGATTTAGTTCTGCATTTGTCCCTAGCTCTTTCTCTGTCCTATTTGCTCCACCGAATTGACTTTCCTATTTTGGGTTGATTTGCAACCACTGCTTGCTTGAATTCCTTTTTGTTACCAAATACCATTCCCAGCTCTAATGCAGGATTAAATGCCCCTATTTTGGGTTGTGCTTTGGAAACTTACGGTCTTCAAATTCAGAATTTCAGTCGCTATTCAAACTCTTTGTATCATCAAAATCCACACAATCTCAGGCACCCTCCTCATTCTGCATCTTTCTATGTATCTCTTCACTAACATAATTTTGATTTCCCTCACTTTTCTTCTTTTTGACAGTTATATTGATCCCAAAAGATTCAACAGAAGGATCAACATTTTTTTAAAATAATAGATCATCCTCCTCCAGAAAATAGTCAGAATAATTAAGATCCTCATCGTCAAATTCATCACTGTGTGCCTCTGTGTCATTTGCCTTAAAAGATTCTTTTTCATCTCATTGCCACATTGATTATCATCATGATAAAAATTTAAATATTCAAAATATATTTCTACTACTCTGTCCTTTTGAAGGCAAGTAACAAAATTAGTGGCTTCCATATTACTCCCAATATTCGAACATTGATTGGTCCTTGGTGGGTAGTACTTTGACATGTATCCCCTAAAATCTTTATTCCATGTACGGGGAGCTATTTTACAACTCTAAACCACACATCAAATTCTAAAGAGCTTACGTAAGGCTCTAGTTTCACCTACTAATTTTCCAGGTTTTACAAGTACCGTATGATAACAACATTTGATGTCGAAAATCCTCTAAATTTTTTATTGATTACTTGTGGATGAATCTTGACTTACAAGTCAGCAACGACAAAAGTTTCTCTGTCTTTTCCATCCTCCACAAATTTCCCTTTATTTTGGCAACCATATTAAAATTGTAGTAGTAGCGAGAAGAGAAAAGAATAAATAGATGATAGACTCCTATTCTATTTCAACTAGGATGATAAATAAATTCCTCTTCTATCAGAACTAAATAACTAAATTTCAACAATAAAAGAAACAATAAAATAAATATCTCAATACTTCAACACTCCTTCTTGAAATGTTTGTTGTAAACTCCATGTGGCCCACAAAGTTGATTGTGGGAACAACAATGAACAAGCTTGATTTCGTTTTCTTCTCGGATTCTCTAATTGCATGAAACTTGAAAAAGATATTCTTTGTTTTACCATGCCGCACTAAATCTTAATTGCAACTTTAAGTTTCATTCGAAGATCCATCAGAATTTTCCTCAACCAAATAACTTGATTTGCATCTGTAGATGCTGCTAAATATTCTTCCTCTGCGGTAGATTGCGCCACTATTTCTCTCTTCATTAAATTCCATGAAAACACACCAGACCCAAGGAAAAACCATGGCCAGTAGTGCTCTTCATATCGTCAATATTGTTATGTTTTGAAGGGGGATTAGGGCGCTATGCAGAAGCTTATAATTTGCAAATCATATGATGATAAATTAGATGATAAAAAAGGATACTTAAAACATAATATTATTATATGAAAACTAATATAAAAGAAAATATTAAAACTTTTGAGAGAATAAATTTTCCCATAAACATAAGTCTCTACACGACTACATTGTGGAAGTTACTGTTGTGTTGTTTTAGAAGAAACAAGCCTATAATTATACAGTCCTAAAACTTTTTCCCACTAGAAAAGGACTAGCTACTCCAGAACTTTTTACTTAAAAAAAAGAATAAACCAAATATGAAAAATATTATATTTTCTTTTCAAAAAAAATAAAAGCAGTTATTGTAATGCTTTAATTTTCCTTCAAGGTAAAAATGAAACTCAAATATGGTAAGAGAATCAGGGCGAACCCTAACAAATCTCCTTTTTTGGTTGGATTCTTGACTAACTTGATATGTTTTCTTCAACTGCATGATAATCTTTGTTCTTCACATAATCTTCATCACTGCTGCTTGCCATGGTTAAAATAAAATTTAAAATATATGGGTTAAAACTAGGTAAAAATATTTGTTTTTATTCTTATAAATTGGAGCAACAACAATGTTAAAAAGATGGTTTAGATTTCTTCTCCACATCTCGTTGGACAAAAATCTTCATTATCATCAAATTTATTACAAATTGATTTGAAACCGCGTTGAACCTGTCTTCAACGATGAACCTAGGTCATCTAACCATTGGATCTTTGAACCATGTGCTCTGATACCACTTGTTGAGCCATAGGATATGATCGTTGAACCATTTGCTCTAATATCACTTGTTGGGTTATGAAGGGTTGATTAGGGCGTCAGGCGAAAGCTTACAATAGCAAATTATATGGTTGATAAATCAGATAACGAAAACATAAAATATTATTATATAAAAAAGTAATGTAAAGAAAAACATTGAAAATGTAGAGAGAATAAATCTCCCCATAAACAAAAGTCTCTAAACGACTACATTGTGGATGTTATTGTTGTGTTGTGTTGGAAGAAACAAGCCTACATTTATAGAGCCCCAAAAAAATTTCTACTAGAAAAGGACTAGCTACTCCAAAACCTTTTTCTAAAAGGAAAGAATCATATATTTATATAAAAGAGAACCCTAGGCTCGCCTATGTGGCGCAACCAGAAACCTAGATTCCCTTTTAACTTATTTATTTCCAAAATTATCCTTTTTTTTCATGCAAAGTTGTGACTTTTATTAAAAAGTTTCGACTTTTACAAAAAAAATTGTTACATTTATGAGAAAATGTGACTTTTATGATGAGTTGCAACTTTTATGAAAAGTTGAAACTTTAATGAAGAGTTGCGACTTTTATGAAGAGTTGCAACATTTTTTCAAAAGATTATGACATTTATTAAAGATTTTGACTTGTCCAAAGTGTTGTGACCTTTCCGATAAGGCACAATAAGCATTTATTCACACTGCCCTTTGTAATCTATAAATAGACGGATTTTCTCTCATTTTAACACAAAGAAAATTCTGAACTTCTGCTTCTTCACCTCAATTATATATTTGTGCACTTTGCTCCTGTTTAATGGCTCATTGAAACCATTGTTATTGTATCAACACACTGGAATGAAATAATTTTCTTAAGAAGATAATGTGCATTCGGTGAGCTCGACTTATTCCTTTATGTTTCATTTTATTACTAAAGATCCTGGTATGTATTTAACAGTCATCATTTATGTTTATTTTATTAATTTTTGTTTTTGAGTACATATTTTAAACTTTATTTTTTTATGTTTATGATTTTGATCAATATGTTAAGTAAAAATATGTTAATGAAGAGTTTAATGTAATCATTAGACTATTGTTGTCATGTAGATTAAAATTCTTAAACTTTTAAAATAAATGACTTTGATCTTTATAGAGTTTTCAGAAGGGACTTTTTGAGTGTTCAAAAGATAGGTGGTTCCACAATACCTTGGATTTTTATTTATTCAACTCTCTATCTTATACAGGCATTCAATCGATTAGTGACATCCAAATAATAAAGGAATATAGTGGGATGACAAGTATTGTACTCAACCTTAATCAAACGTTTGGGGCTCAAATGTTTGGTGGAAGTCAATGAATTACCCCTCAAAGTAGGATGAATCTATATTAATCAAATCTTAAAGAAATATTTATCTCCTTATAAACAATAGATTAAAAGTTCCAAAAAATAAAGTTTTAAACATATTGATCGAAACATAAATAACAAAATATGTCTTTTCTCTATCAAAGTAGTGTCACCGACTACGTATGATTTTGAATAAGGGACTTGCCAAGACATCATTTAATCCAAATTATTTGAGCGGCATACGTTATTTTATTGAAATCCAAGAGATGTGATCTTATATTTAAATAAACTTATCAAGTACACAACTAATTATATAAGATGTATATATTTAGATTATGTATCTAGAGGCCTTGAATAGAAGAAAAAATCTCGCAATTGATGAATAAAACGTTTGTGCAACTTTTTGAAAATACAAATATATACAATGAAACAATTACATATGTTTTCGAAAGACTTTTGTGATGAACAATGAAATGAAGAATTAATAACAAAATCCGTGAGCACTTAGAAACAAATCTTTTTCGGTTTAAGATTAAAAAACATTTCATATCTTCTTTGGAAAATATTCTTGAAAATCTATCATAGGGATTTACCCTATCGAAAACACTTATATTATCAAATGTTCAGAAGTAGATTATTGACGTAGTGCACCACCGCGCAAAGCATGGACAATTTACCTAATAAACCAAATATAAAGAAAATTATATTTTCCTTTTCAGAAGAAACTAAAAGCAATTATGGTAATGCTTTAATTTTCCTTCAAGGTAAAGTAAAACTCTAATATGGTAAGAAAATCAGGGCAAAACCTTAACAGATATTTCCACCCCAATGACTATCAACAATGCCAAGCAAAACACCTTCTTCCACAGGTCTGAACCATATTCCAAGTTACAGAGTTCCTTCTATGTATCTAAGCACTCTTTTCGCAGCAGTAAAATGAATGTCGCTAAGAATTTGAATTAATCTTGAAAGAAAACTAGCAGCATACATTAAATAAGGTATTGATCTGCCAAGACAATTTCCAATCAAACTTCTAAAAAAGGAAGCATCACACTATTCGGCTCCATCATAAAGAAGTATCAATTTTTTGGGAATATTGGTTTCCCAATTGAGCATCGATTTTGCTGTACCAAGTTACAGAGTTCCTTCTAAGTTACATAGTTTCTTCTAAGTGTCCTGCTTCAACCCATATAGAGCTTTTTGAAGCTTATACACCTTACCTTCACTCCCTTGACTACAAAACAATTGTTCAAGTTTACTCTATACAAGAGTTTCACGTATGTAACCGAGTTTCCATATCTCGTTCTTCTCAATCACTGCTATTTCGCTCTCTTTAAATGTTCAATCAAACTAGAATCTTGACATTTGAAAGTTCCTGGACAACAAGATAACATATTCCATAAATTTCTAACTTAGAAATCATCAGCATTCTACTTCCAAGACTTCATTTGAATTTTCTAATGCCAGTTCAACATCCATCATTCTGACATGAGAGATATTCCTATTTAAATAACAATCTTCATCCACCTTCACATCTCTACTTATAAAAACTTTCTCTGATTCATTATTATAAATTCGATAGCCCATAGAGATAGAGGCATAACAAACCAAACTTCCTTTTTCAATTTTGGCATAAAACATTCTGTAATTGAAAGCTGGCACATGAGTATAACACAATGAACCAAAAACATTAAGATGTCTTTTTGATGGTACTATGAAATTCTGAGCTGTAATTGATGTTATTCAACCCATGACCTTTGTTGGAAGTCTATTTTTCTAAATTAATCTATGTGCTTATCACGTCTGCCCAAAAAGACTTTGACAACTTTTCTTTAGAGAGGTCGGTTGCTTTTGTTCCTTACATGCAGAAGTTTTAGTTTATCTGGAATAAAATATTCTTGGTGCACTGACAAAAGCAAAACTGTGATTCTTCATGTGTGTCAATTTTGCTCTTATTTCTGTAGACCTTAGAATGTCATCACAAAAAATCATGCTTTTGCAGATTCTATGTGATGATGTTCTATGTTACGAAGAAATAAGAGCAGATATTGACACGAATAGTTCATCCCAGATATGCCAAAACTTCTGCCTGCAGGGAACGAGAAGCAACCGAGCTCTGTTATGAAAATGTTGTCAAAGTGTTTTTGGGTCGAGGCGATAAATACATTGATTTACTTGAAAAAATAGACTACAAACAAGTGTCGTGCATAGAATGACACCGGTTGAAGCTTATACACCTTACCTTCACTTCCTTAAACTACAAAACCTTCAGGTTGAGCCCAATAAATCTCCTCTTCTAGAAAACCATTCCGCAAGGAAGATTTATAATCTAAATGAAGGATTTTCCACTTCATCTATGCTGCCAATACTATCAAAATAATCAACTCCAGGTTTTTGAGAACAAACTTTAACAACCAAATTCTCTTTGCTCTTGTTGATTGAACTATCCGCATGAAACTTCACTATGTAAACCTATTTAACTCCAATAACTTTCTTAATTTCTGGTTTATCAATGAGTTTCCACAGCTCTTAATTGTCAATCATGGCTATTTCCTCCTTCAATGCTCGCTTCTACTCTTCAATCCCACTGGCATCTTGAAAATCTTCATCATTCTTTGCTTCCAAGTCTTAATTTGAATATTCTAAAGCAGGTTAAATATCCATCCTTTGGACTTGACAGATATTCAAATTACAATTGGACTCTTCATCCACCTTCACATCTCTACGTATAAAAACTTTCTAAGATTCTATATTGTAAATGATACAGCCCTTAGACATAGAGCTATACCGAACCAAAAATCATTTTTCTACTTTATAATCAAGCTTACTCCACTTGATAGTTTGTACATAAATAATACACAATGAACCAAACACCTTAGATGTGTTCTTCATGGTTATATTGAATTCCAACCCTTGTGTGTTACCTCTTTTCCATGTACATCCGTGTGTTTACCGCCTCTGCCCAAAAATGACCTAGGTAACTATTTTTATAGAGCTCTATGGCTTCTTGTTCCTTACAGGAAAAAGTTTATCATATCTGGGATGAAGTATTTTTGGTGCATTAACCAAAGAAACCAATTTACTATTTGTTTCAATACCTACCATTGATTCTTCATTTGTGTGAATTTTTGCTCTTACTTCTATGGAATTTAGAACATCATCACACAAATCATGTTTTGCGGATATTGTGTGACGATGTTCAAAATTTTGAAGAAATAAGAGCAGAAATTGACATGCGTGAAGAAATAATGGTAGGTATCGAGTTATATATATGTACTGGTTTTGCTTTTGTCAGTGCACCAAGAATAGTTCATACCAGATATGCTAAAAAATCTGCCCATAAGAAACAATAATCTATGGATCTCTATAAAGAAAAAGTTGTCAAACTCTTTTTGACTAAAGGCAGTAAACACATTGATTTACTTGCGAAATAGACTATCAAAAAGGACAATATAGATGGAATGACACTAATTGAAGCTTATACATCTCATTGCCACTTTCTTGAACTACAAAACCTTCGGGTTGAGCTACTTAAATCTCCTCTTCTAGAAAACTATCCAAGAAGGAAGATTTGACATCTAAATGCCAGATTTTCCACTTAATTTGTGTTGCCAATGCAATCAAAATTTTAATGGTGTCTATCCTTGCAAAAAGTGCAAAAGTATCTAAATAATGAACTCCATGATGTCAAGAATAACATTTATCAGCCAACTTATATTTGTTCTTGTTGATAGATCCATCTGCATTCAACATCACTGAGTAAACCTATATAACTCCAATTACTTTCTTTGTTTCAAGTTTTTCAATGAGTTTCCATGTCTTGTCTTCTCAATCATGGCTATTCCTCCTTATTGCTCTCATCCATTCTTTAATCCCGCTGGCATCTTGAAACCTTGATGGTTTAGGGAAAACAAGATTACATCTTCCAGAAGTTTCTGCAAAAGGTCTTGTACCTCTAACAAAAAAAATCTTTATCATTCTCTGCTTCCAAGTCTTCATTTGAATCTTCGAACACAGGTTCTGTCAGTTTTGTTGAATGCCTCTCAAAGTGACAGTCTTTCCATTTTATAGAGAATAAATATTATAAAAACTCTAAAGATCTTTCATTCCTATACATAAAGATTAACTAATGTATCTCTACAAATTTTGTCATTCAATCCCTCTAAATCTGCTTTTCTATCCCTCTAAATCAGCTATTTATCACAATATTTATTCCTTTGATTCTACAACAAATCTATATGATCATGCTAATTTATATCACTGTATAACTACATTAATATAGACAATTGTTTAGATGTCCATCATGATAACATGTTCAACATCCATCCTTCTGACTTGAGAGATATTCGAATTCCAATAAGTTACTCATCTCTATAAAGAAAAAGTTCCCAAATAAATTTTGGGTAGAGACGGCAACACATCGATTTACATGCAAAATAGATTACTAACAAAGGTCGTGGATGGAATGAAAACACTAGAAACTTATACAATGTACCTTCAGTTCCTTGAACTAGAACACTTTGGGTTGAGCTACATAAATCTCCTTTTCTAGATAACAATTTTAGAAGGAGATTTGACATCTAAATGTCAGATTTTGATTTCCCCTTCATTTATGCTGCCAATGCAATCAAAATTTTGATAGTGTCCAACCTTGCAACAGGTGCAAAAGTTGTATCTGAATAATCAACTCCAGGTAGTTGAGAATAACCTTTAACAACCAACTTGCTTTGTTCTTATTTATATACTCGATTTCGGGAACGTGCGTTGCACGCTTTTTTCCTTATTATTAAATTTTTATATACTAAAAAATTGTGTTATAAAATAGGAAATGCTGAAATTAACAATAGTAGTTTTACCATTTATATTTTGTTCAAAATAATAAAAAAAAATACTTTGAAGAACATTAAATATATGATATACTCGAGCATTTTTTGTTATCCTTCATTTGCATTTTTTTTTTCTCACGTTGAATTGTGCACATAACATAAATCTTTATAGATTGGTTCTTTTTAAAAGCATATCGAAATTTTAATTCTGAAAGATTTTTACATAATAGTGGAGAGAATCTTCATATATAACTTTCAATTTTAAAAAATTATGGGTATGAGTAATAATTAACATTCAATAATTAGGCAGAAGAATATCACATTCTCTTAAATAAAATAATATTTCTAAGACAAAAAAGACTTTCTAATTTGGACAATTACTACTCAACTATTTATGGGTCCAGAAAATAATCTGGGAAAATAATAATACTCTTATTTTCATAAAATTTCTCTTTGAATAATTATTATAAATGGAGCAACACAAACTTTTCAAAATGACTTATTCTAGATGTATGGTCAATTTGAAGAATGAATGTTTCCATAAATCAAGAATAGACTAATAAAATCAATAGATTATACAATATAAATGCAAAGTTAAATAAAAATGCATTTAAAAAAAATCAAATGTGATTTTTCTCATTTAGTTATTCCTCTCACTACTTATAAATAATAATCTCGAAAATATATTTATAGTAAAGTAAAGCATTCTACCGAGAGTCACATATCAAATTAACTGTTTAATCTTTCATTATAAATTTCTTCAATAATTAAGAAATATAGTAAAACATGAATTGTATATCACTAATTTTCATGTAGGACACAAGATATACAATAGAAAAACAAAATCATAAGAAAGTATATCAATCAAAATATTAAAAAAGGACGTACAAAATACTTAGGCTGGACAAGGAGGAGTGGATAAACCAAAAGGGAATTACTGCAATACAAAATGATGAACAAGATTAATTTTTTGCTTGATAATCTCTCATCCTCCTCTTATCATTTACATGAAGATTATGCTATGTATTTTATAGCAGTAGCTAGGATGACTTTTGAGTAGGTAAAATTAATTTATATTAAATTTGTTCAATGATTTTAGTCCATATCAAATTTATTTAAAGAAAAAACTCTTCAAATACTCTTGATTTTTGTAACAAAAGAGAAATTACTGGTCAATGTGAATTTGATTCATGCACTGATTTAAATGAGTTATTTATTAAATATTTAATTATATTTTATAACATTTATTTTAATTATTTTAATATAAGGGCAAAATGGTAATTCAACTTTGAGCTTTGAATCTTCCCACTTATAATAATATATGATCCATCTTCATTCAACTTCACACTATAAACCCATATAACTCCAATAACTGATTTAGTTTCTGGTTTGTCGACATGTTTCGATGCCTCGTTCTTCTCAATCAGTGTGGTTTCTTTCATTCTTCAATCCCACTAACATCCTCTAATTTTGAATATTCTAGGATAACATGATTACATCTTTCCATAAATTTATACCAAAGGTCTAATACCTCTAACAGAAAAATCTTTATCATTCTCTACTTCCAAGTATTCATTTGAACCTTTTGAAACTGGTTCAACATCCATCCTTCTGACTTGAGAGATATTCAAATCACAATAACAATATTCATACATTCACATCGCTACTTATGAAAAATTTCCCAAATTCGATATTGTAAATTCTATATCCCTTTGATATAGAGTTATAACCAACAAAAAATCCCTTTTCCACTTTTTTGTCAAGCTTGCTCTGTTTGACAGTTGGTACATGGGTATAACACAATGAACCAAACACCTTAAGATGTCGTGTGCAATTCAAAATTTACATGGTTACAATACATGTACATATATCTGACTCTATATCTATTATCTATTCTTCATGCATATCAATTTTTGCTCTTATTTCTTCAAAATTTAGATCATCATCAGACAAATAATGCTTTCCAGATTTTTTGTGATGATGTTCTAAATTCTAAAAAAATATTTATTAAATTCTAAAGAAATAAGAGTAGTGACATGCGTTAAGAATCGATGGTAGATATTTAGTCAAATATAAGTACATGTGTTGCTTGTGTCAGTGCAGTAAGAACAGTCCATCCCAGATATACTAAAACTTATGCCTATAAAGAACAAGAAGCAACTGAGCCCTATAAAGAAAAAATTACCAAAGTGTTTTTTGAAGAGGCAGTAAACATATCGATTTACTTGAGAACTAGAATACCAACACGGTTTGTGGATGAAATGACCCAGGTTGAAGCTTACACACCTTACCTTCACTTTCTCTAACGACAAAACCTTCATTTGTGCTGCCAGTGAAATCACAATTCTGATTGTGTCCTTTAATAACCAGCTTTCCTATGTGATTGTTAATAGATCCATCCGTAATCAACTTCACTCTAAAAACATTAAATCCAATAACTTGATTAGTTTCAGTTTTTTCAATGAGTTTGCAGGTCTCATGCAATATTGTCAATTCTATAACCCTTACATATAGAGCTCTAACAAACAAAAAATTTCATTATAGCACAATGAACCAAATACTTTTAGATGCCTTATTGATAGTTTTATGCAATTCTAAGCTTCATTTGGTGTCCATCCATCCATGGAACTTGTTGGTAATCTATTTTTTAAGTGAATCGATGTGTTTACCGCCTCTGTCCAAATAAGATTTTGGCCATTTTTTCTTGAGATAGCTCGATTGCTTCTGTTCCTTGCAGGCAGATGTTTTAGCACATCTAGGATACAATATTCTTGGTGCACTGAAAAAAGCAAAACTTGTAGTTACATCTAACTCAATACCTACCATTTATTCTTCATGTGTGTCAATTTCTGCTTTTATTTCATTAGAGTTCTGATCATCATCACACAAACTCGTGGTTTTACAGATTTTGTGTGATGATGTTCTAAAGTCGGAAGAAATAAGAGTAGAAATTGACTCGGGTGAGAAATCAATGGTAGGTATTGAGTTAGAAATAATTTTATATGCTACTTTTGTCAATGCACGAAGAATAGTTCAATCCCAGATATGCTAAAACTTCTGTCTTTAAGGAACAAGAAGCAACTGAGCTCTATAAAGAGAAAGTTTCCAAAGCAAGTTTTTGGTACTTTCCTGGAGTTCAGGAAAATGTTAAGTCTTAGATGGGAGTCCATGAGCAAGCAGTATGCCTCATGGATGGGTGTAATAAATTGTGGGATATAGGAGACAACTTAAATTTTGTTCATGGAAATTCAACTCCGTTGGAGATTCAAAATGAGATAGAAATGAAACTATTTATGGAGTTGAAGAATGGAGATCTAATTATTGATTGTATCCACTGTGTATAATATACAACCTATGTATCTCATCAATCTCATTTGTCACACACACGATCACTCATGTGTATACAAATTCTAAGAGAATCTAATCTTATCAAACTAGTCTCCATTAATCCTAAAGTATCTAAAACATGATCAAGTTCTCTGTCTATGTTTCTACAAACAACGTGACGAAACTGTGGGTTTGATTTCCTTCTTACATCTTCTCTCTTTCCTTATTTCCTTCTCCCTATTGTTAGTATACTAAGAAACTAGACAAATATCAACAATTTACACCATGCTCAGAGTTAAGATAATGATTTTACAAACAGAAGGTGGTACAACTCCTCTCTTTTGTGAGTTTTTAGAGTTCTTGTCTTTAATTCTTGGAGGCTCTATTGTAAGAAAGATAATAATCAATTCTTCTTCTTTTTTAATTCTTCCAAAAATTCTATACATTATGTCTTAAAACCAACATCAAAGTAATACACAATTGTGTTATTAAGCATCAGCATTTAAGACATTATTTTGAGGTCATGTAAAGTTTATTGCTTATGTTGATGCTTTAAAATAAAGTTATCATAATTCAAGATTATGGCTGAGATATTGGAGAAACTAATGATTTAGTCACATTTAGGCACAAGTATGAGGCTCTTTTCAACCGCTTGAGATGCTTATTTAGTATCCAAGAGCATTCATGGATATAGAGTAATTGAGGTTTACTTTGAAAATTACCCTTATATTGGAATAGATGTTAGGAAATCCATCAATCATGGATAGAATTGCAATATTTTATTGGAACATCAACAATTCGCTAGAGGTACGGATAAAGAGGGAAGGACTGAATATTCTTCAAGTGGTGGCAATTTTGAAGACTTGGATAATGATTTGTCAGAAGAACATGATATTTTACGAAGGAGTGAAAATGGAGCACCTGGATATGAAGTTAGCAATCAAGTCTGAAAGTAGATGGCATGTATAGAAGGAGATTCTGATTGTTTTGACTATAATGCTTTCAAGAGCTTAAAAAGTAATCCTAATTCATATAGTAAGATCAAGCCATAGAGCATAGATAAAGCCACAGACCGTGGTCAGTGTCCATGAATCAGCCCCCAATTTTCAACCCCAGAACACCATTGACGGGTGACCAACACGGACCAGCAGTCGATTGTCAGTCCATCGATCCTTTACGTTGATGACCCCGACAATAGTTAAGTCAGGGGTCTTTTGGTCTTTTCCTTATGCATTGTAAAACTATGTCGTTTCACCTCAAACTACGTAGATTTGGTCAGTTTTAGCCTAGTAATTTAACTAGAATCTACCCTAAGAAAGTCATTCACCAAAAACATAGAAAAATTAGAACACAAAAGAAAAAGGAGTCGACCAAGCCCTTGTCAAGGAATGCAACGATTCTTCATCAGATTCATCCCCAAAATTGAAAGATTTCTCCGCAGAATTCTTTACCAGGCATGTGGTATTTCACTAGTTTATTCCTTTCACCCATTAGGTCCCTATATTTCAGTCAGAATCATGATTCCCTTAATATTATCTAGACCTAGGATTTCTTCAATGTTAGAAGTTGTTGGATTTTAGTTGTTAGAATGATCCAAGACAGATTATCATGACTTGTGTATCTTTTGGTGTAGATTATTTCATAAATTCACAACCTAGCTATGTAGTTCTTTTAGTTCATGAATTACACATGATAAGTAAAATGTTTCAGATATATACATGCATGCCTCTATTTCGAATATCAATTATCAGTATATTAATGTTGCATTTTAAGTTTTCATGCCATTGTTTTGAGCTATCAAATATTACAACATTTCACTCATAAAATGTTTATCACTTAATAAATTGGGAGAATCTTAATACCGAGTGGACTAGGTTTAGTCACCCTCAAGTACTAGAACAACCTGCCCCATAGGTTGTAAGTCCCCTATGTGGGTATCATTTCAGTGATCACGCCAGCCTGCCACTATACCTATGGCAGGGTATATTGGGTCATGTCGATGGGGCATATACATCGGACTCCACATTTAGCTTATGTGGTTTTATGTCAGTCATTAGTAGCTCCCTTACAGTTCAGTTAGATTTTATTTCATTGACCATGTTATCAGTATAGTTCAGTACTCAGTCTCAGCATGTTATAGACTTGGTCATTGCATTCAGTTTAGCCATGTTCAGTATCTTTAGTATTCTCTTCATGTTCAGATAATATCATTACTTTATTTCATTTTCATTTATATTATTGTTCGCCTTTATTCTATCATGCATGCTCAGTACCTTTCAAGTATTGATACATACTCTGTGCTACATCTTCTTGTGAGAAAGTGACATCCTGAAAACATTCTTAAGAACTCGGTAAAGTCATTATGAATTTATAGGTATGTCTATTGGACTAACCAATGCTCCTGCAACTTTCATGGACATGATGAACAAAGTGTTAAAGCAGTACTGGACTTGTTCGTTATCGTCCTTATTGATGATATCCTCATTGACTCTTGGAATGATGAAGAACATGTGAATCATTTGAGGGTTGTTCTGCATACTCTCAAGGATCGCTTGTTATTCGCTAAGTTTACAAAATGTGAGTTTTGGTTGCAGTCTGTTGCTTTCCTTGGTCACATTGTGTCTTGCAAAGGGATCTGTGTGGATTCTCAAAAGAAAACTACAGTGAAACAATAGCCCAGAACTACCTCTACTACAGATATCGAAAGTTTCTTGGGGTTTGATGGTTATTACAGAATGTTCGTGGAATGATTTTTATCCATAGTCTCTCCATTGACTAAGTTGAAGCAGAAAAAGGTTATTTGTAATGGTAAGATGATTATGAGAAAAGCTTCACAGAACTGAAAACTAGGTTGACTACAACTCTTGTTTTAACTCTACCATAGGGGTCTGACGGTTATGTTATATTGATGCATCTAGACTCGTCCTAGGTTGTGTGTGATGCAGCGAGTTCAGGTTATAGCATATTCTTCTAGACATCTTAAGGTACATGAGAAGAACTATCTGACTTGTGACCTTGAGCTAGCAGCAGTGGTGTTTGCTCATAAGATTTGGAGACTTTACTTGTATGGTGTTTACGTAGATGTATTCACAGACCATAAGAGTCTTTAGTATGTGTTCACCCCGAAAGATTTGAATCATAGGGAATAGTTGACCTGAGCTTTACTTTGAAGAAGGAAGTAATGATTCAACGTCTGAAACCTACACTCATAGTATGTATAAAAGAAGGGGTTAGCACAAATATGTACTAAGTATGGAAACATACAATAAAACATTTAAACATGCTAAATAGGACATTTTTAGTTGATGTATGCATTTATCAAGTTTGGGAAGCCAGTAAGCATTTGCAAACATAAAAGACAAGCTATAGTCACAATACACCCATAACATAATAATATCAATACATTAACAACCTCTAAGAACACTTGTGCAGTGTATGGTTAGCATCCCATAATACAAACCTTACTAACCATTCCTTGAAGCCACATGTACGTACCTATGCGTGTAACTATCTTTGCAGGTGATTTTTCAGTAGTGGATTGAGCGTATAGATCTCATGTGGTAACCATCTTGGGTATTACACATGGTAGACTTGATTGTGTTGGATACGATAGATTTTGATGTGATATTACCCATGGATTGGTTCTATCTTTATTATGCGGTCTTGGATTGCTTTCAAATAATATCACTTTGAGCATGTATGGCATCCCTCCAATTGTGTGGACGGTTGCCGATAGCCATATGTCGAGGGGTGTAATATAATTTTTCATAGTACGGGGGTTGAAAGGAAGAATTGTATATCTTATCATGCTTATGTTTGGGATACCACTAGCAAAACTCCTTCTAATAGGCAGTTCTCATTTTTAGAAAGTTCTTTTATGTGTTTCCTTCCGTTCTATCTGGTCTTTCTCTTGATAGAGACATTGTCTTCATGAGCATTAATGTTGAACTAGGCATAGGACTAGTTTCTATATTTTCGTATGAGGTGGATTCAACAGAGTTGATTTAATTTAATGAGAAGCCATAGGACCATGTGAGTAAGGGGTTTGTTAGGCATAGAGTTCCCGTTTGGATGCTCATTTTCTGTTCATGAAGAAAAGGATTGTATGTTGCATATGTGAATTGACTATAGGTAGTTGAACAAGGTGACCATAAAAAATAGGTATCTAATAGCATGTATTGTAATTGTTTGACAATCTAGAGGGTGCATGGATGTTCTTTGAGATTGGACTACCTCAAGTTGATGCTTAGGGTGGTGGACTTCCAAAGGTTACTATTAGGACACGATACGACTACTACGAATTCCTATTCATGTCTTTCTAGTTGAAAAATACCCCAACATCATTCAAAGAGTTCATAAACATGTGGTTCAACCGTATTTAGAGTCCTTTGGTATAATTTTCATCGATAAAATTCTAATCTACTCCAGAAGAAGGGAACATATGAGCAACATCTTAGGATTGTGAACCACACAATACGAGATGAGCAGTTGTATGCCAAATTCACAAAGTGTAAATTTTTTTCTTCAGTGTGTGGCATTCTTAGAGAACACGTTGATTAAAAATATAATTTGTGGATAAAAAAACATAAAGGCAATACGTGATTGGTCCTAGACTACTTCACCTACAGAGGTTTAGAGTTTTATTGGTTTAGAAGGCTGCTACACAACAGTTTGTGAATGTATTTTCTTCGAGTGTAGTACCTTTGACTATATTGACTCGTTACAATGTCTATTTTCAGTGGTCTAACGAGTGTCATGAGGTGAGCTTTCTAAAGTTCGCGACCTTGATTACTTCACCTTTGATTTGAACACTTTTTGTTGAATTTTATGGATTTATAGTCTACTATGATGCTTTTTGTGTTAGAATGGGTTGTGTGTTAATGAAACATGTAAGAGTTGTTATACATTTTTCTAGGAAGTTGAAGATTCATGAGAGGAATTATCCCAGTTCTAACTTGGAGTTAGTAGCGTTAGTCTTCGCGTTGATTATTCTGAGGCACTACTTGTATGCTGTTCTCTTTGAGATATTCACCAATCAGCATACACTTTAGTTCATTTTTAGTAAGAATGACCTTAATGTGAGACATCCTAGGTTGTTGGAGTTCCTAAATGACAATGTGACAATACATTATCACCTGACCAAGACAAATGTTGTAGCAGATCCCTTTAACCAGAAAGCAGTGTGGGGAGTTTAGCTTTCTTAGATGTGGAAGAGAGACTTTTATCTTAGGACATCCTATCCCTAGACAATCAGATGATTCATCTTTATATTTCACATCCGAAAAAATGATCGCGTATGTGGAGGTTATGTCTTCTTTGATGGACGAAATTCGGGAAAAATAGTTTAAGGATATGAGGTTGAGATTTATTCGAGATAGATTTCTTAGAAGGAAGGTTAAGAAGTCGGCCTTGGATCCATAGGGTGTTTTGAGGATCGGTGGTCATATCTATATTTCTATAGTTAGAGATTTGGTTTGGTTTATTTTGTCAGAGTCCCGTTGTTTTAGATATACTATTTTCATCCTGGTACGATGAAAATGTATTATGATCTAATGCACCACTATTGGTGGTGTGAGATTAAGAGGGACATGTGACATTTGCGGCTAGATGCTTGAATTATCATCGGCTGAAGTTACCAATAGAGGAAAGGTGGTTTGACCCAACAGTGACCCATTTTGGAGTGGATGTCAGAGCCAATAGCTATGGACTTTATGGTAGGATTTCCGCATACTTTTTGGAGATTTGTGGCTTTTTGGGTCATAATAAATTAATTGAACAAGTCTTCTAACTTTTTTTGTTCAGGTTACCTATAGTTTATGCAGATTAGTGTAGATTGTTTGCTTGGGTGTCGATATCCAACATTTCATTACATGGTACTTAGTTCAATTCATGTTTTTGGAGGTCTTTTTATAGGGAGTTGAGTACTAGAATTGAGCTTAACACAACTTTCAATCCAAAGACAGTTGTCAGTTAAAGAGGACTATTCACGTCTTGAAGGACATGTTTTAGGCATGTGTTATTTATTGTAGAGGTTAGTGGGACCAGTTCTTGGATTTCGAGGGGTACATGTATAATAATAACTACTATTTGAGTATTCAAATGTATCAATTCTAATAGTTCTATGGTAGGAGATGTTGATCTTTGGTAGGCTGGTTTGATGCTTTTGAAGTTAAGTCGTCGGTCACCGACTTGTTGCGAGAATCTATGAGTAGTGTTAATGTGATTCAGGAGCGACTCTACCCTACCCAAAGTAGGTAGAAGAGATATGTTGATTAGAGAGTTCATTGGGGACTAAGTATTTCTTCAAGTGATTTCCGTGAAGGGTGCGATGAGATTTGGGAGGAAGGGTAAGCTTAGAGATAACTTTATGGTCCCTTTTATGATTTTGAGATGGGTTTGAGAGATGTCCTATGAGTTAGCCTTACCCCATCTCTTTATACTGTTAACCTTTTGTTTCATATCTCTATGTTAAGATGGTATGTTGCCGAAGAGTTTCACACACTTTACTCAGATACTATTTATCCCTAACAAGTGGTATCATAGACGTGGTTCAACGATGGAGCCATGTTAGAGATGGGGTTCATATAGGCGGGTGTAGTTCTAGCTGCAACCCTTTTGATAGTAATGATGTTCTTTGTTGGAGAAATTCTTTCAGAGAGGCTCTCTGAGTCGAGACGTAGATTTGATGGAGGAGATTTTGGAGAGAGATGCAAGATCCTAAAAAATATGTGAAGAAGGTGAACAAATTTATTTTGTCAGAAATTCAGGCCAAGGAGGAGATTTATTAGGGTTTATTTGTCCTGATTACCATAAATAGGTTTTCCTTTTAGTAAAAAGTTTTAATATTTTGACTAGTCCTTTTCTTGTAGGAAAGGGTTTAGGATTCTATAAATATAGGTTTGTTCCTTCTAACTTAATTAGCATTCACAAAGTAGTCCGAGGGTTTTGAGAGTTTTGGTGATGGGGGAGAATTTGTGAACCTCCTTGTATTCCGAGTGAATTGGTTGAGGTAATTTTTCTCTATATTTTTTACTCTCATATTAATAGTATGTTGCTCATTTCCTTTGTGGACGTAGGTCGATTCTGAACCATGTTAAATCTATCTCTTTTTGTGTGTTTCTCATTTTTCTTCTCACTTGTGGTCTTTCAAGGGTTGCTTTGCTAGCTTCCACATTACACTTGCTTATTTCTATCCTAACAGGTTTGAGCTGTTAGGCGAGACATTTTTGAATGTTTGGCTAATATTTGACTTCGGTCAACATTCTTGATATATGTTCTTGAATGAGAATTACATCAGAATGATTAACTTCAAAATTCAGAGTTTAGTCTAGGACGGCCTTTTCTTCTGATCACTAGGTGCTCGAGTTGAGTCTGTGATGATAACGCATTTTCTTGTTTGGTTACTTTGTGTAAGTGTTGAGTAGGGTAAATATTTTAGTGAGAAGACCTCCATTGGATGTGTAGTCAATTTTGTTAAGTCTGAAATATCAATTTTGTGGGGTAGCATAGTTTGTTTATGTACAAGAGATTCTGAACAGATCTTGAGCCCCCACCAGTGCATTTTCTTTACCTTAAAGTGCAGTTGATGTAGTCTTTGCTGGTGCATTGTGCACTGCACTCCGCTTCGCGCACCAAGTCCCGCGTATGCATAGACCAAATTTATTTGCAGTGCTAAATATATTAGCCCCATTTTCCTCTTATAACTTCTGCAACCACTTTTAAAAAGCCTCATACTTGTGCCTAAGTGTGACTAATGTCAATTTTGCTGAATCTCTCTCAAAGTGAGAGTCTTTCCATTATATAGAGAGAATAAATATTACAAATCCCTAGAGATCCGTCATTCCTATCCCTAAAGATCAGCTATTCTATCTCTACAAATCTGCTATTCAATCCCTTTAAATCTGTTATTCTATCACAATATTTATTCCTTTGATTCTACAACAAATTTATATGATCATGCTAATTTATATCACTATCTAATTACATTAATATATACAATTATTTAGATTTCCATCATGCCAACATCCCCCCTCAAATTGATGTCGGTGGATCAAGAAGCATCAATTTGCCTACTAAAAACTGATGGCGTTGTCGTGCCATAGATTTTGTAAACGCATCAGCTATTTGAAGATCACTGGACACATGGGTAAGAGTAATGACTCCTTTATCTACAACTTCTCGTATATAATGTCAATCGACTTTGATGTGTTTGGTCCTCTCATGAAAAACTGGAGTAGTAGCAATCTGAATAGCACTTGTATTATCAGCATGGAGAGGAGTAGGATGAGATTGAGGAAATCCAATCTCAGCAAGTAATCCAGAAAGCCATACAACCTCGGAGCAAGCAGTAGACATGGATCGGTATTCAGCCTCTGTTGAAGATTTTGACACACGATCTTGCTTTTTACTCTTCCACGATATCAATGACTCTCCAAGAAACATGCACCAAGCAGTGACTGAACGACGAGTATCAGGACATCCCGTCCATTCAGAATCACTAAAATCATTAAGACGAATAGGAGAACCACTTGGAAAGAACAATGCACGAGTAGATGTTCCTAGAAGATACCGAATGATGCGGTGAACAGCCACCAAGTGAAGATGACGGGGAGCTTGCATAAATTGGCTAACTTGTTGCACTGCAAAAGAGATATCAGGCCGAGTAATAGTAAGGTAATTTAGACTCCCAACTAATTGTCAAAACATAGTTGGATCAGGAAGAAGATCGCCTTCCTCACGATGATACTTCACATTCAATTCCAATGGAGTATCTACGGAGGAGGAATCTTGAAGACCAGCCAAAGAAATTAGATCCTGAGTATATTTTTGTTGGTTTAAAAACACACCTGAAGCAACATTATGAACTTTCAAACCCAAAAAATATGTAAGAGTACCAAGATCTTTCATATGAAAAGAATCTTTAAGCTGCTGTTGGAGGCTAGTGATTAGTGAAGAATCAGTTCCTGTGATGATAATGTCATCTACATACACCAAAAGAAGAACACAACCTGTAGATGTTTTCCGAAGAAACAAAGACGAGTCATATTTGCTCTTCTCAAAAGAAAATTGTATCAAAGTAGATCGAAACTTATCAAACCAAGCTCTTGGAGCTTGTTTTAATCCATACAAAGACCGCTTCAACTTGCATACATCTGATGTAGGTGATGAGAACAAACCAGGTGGAGGTTTCATATAAATCTCTTCTTTGAGATCACCATGGAGAAAAGCATATTTGACATCCATTTGATAAAGAGACCAGTTTTGTGAAGCAGCAATGGCAATAATAGTTCGCACCATAGTCATTTTTGCTACTGGTGCAAAAGTCTCCTCATAGTCCACCCCATACTCTTGTTTGTTACCAAGAACAATCAATCGAGCTTTGTACCGATTAAGAGTTCCATCAGAATGAAGTTTAATTGAATAAACCAATTTACATCCAATAGGGCGGACATTTGAAGGACATGAAACAATGTCCCATGTTTCATTTTCTTTAAGAGCCAAAAGTTCCTCCTCCATTGCTTTTTGCCAACATTCAAACTTGGAGGCTTGTGAGTAACCTGTTGGAATAGAGATGGTGGATAAAGTAGAACAAAAAACAAACCGTTTAGGAGTTTGAGACACTCTAGTAGATCGCCGAGGAGGCTCAAGAGGAGCAGGCCTTGACAAAATCTCATATTCTGGTTGTAGAGTAGTCTCAGGTGGCGGATCTGTTTCAGGATGGAGTAAAGTTGGCCGACGTCGTTCATACACAAATCCTGGTTTGAACCGCTTAGAAGACAATGACAAATCCTCAAAAGTAGGAAGAAGAGGAGAAACAGAAGAGGACTCAATATGAGTAGGAAAAAAATATTGATTCTTAAAGAAAATAACATTCCTAGAAACACGAAATTTATTAGAACTTGGATCATAACAAATAAATCCTTTCTGCGAAGTACTATAGCCCATAAAAGCACATTTAATAGACTGAACAGAGAGTTTATTGCGTTGAGAAGGAGGAAGGTTCACAAAACAAACACAACCAAATGTATGAAAACTATGATAGCTAGGATGCTTGTGAAAAAGACGATAATATGGAGACTCAAGGTTTAACACTTTAGATGGAAGTCTATTAATCAAATAGACAGCAGTAGACACAGCTTCAACCCAATATTTAAAGACTCAATCAAAAGTACGAATGTCATCCAAAAGATGACGTTTTTACGCTTAGCAACCCCATTTTGTTGTGGCGTGTATGGGCAACAGCGTTTTGATATAATTCCTTTCTTAAGCAACAAATTATTGAATTCATGAGACATATATTCTCCACCAGATTTAGATCTTAATATTTTGATGCATGTGGAAAATTGAGTCTCAACGTAAGCCAAAACTTCTTGAATATAGAAAACACTTCAGATTTAGATCGAAGAAAATACACCCATGTAAACTGGCTATGGTCATCTATAAATGTCACAAAATACTTGAAATGAGCCTGAGAAATTACTGGTGAAATTCCCCAAATATCACTATGAATGACATTAAAACACTTTGCAGCACGACTACCAAAATTAGGAAAAGGAAGAGTTTTACTTTTGCCTAATTTACAAGTAGAACAATCAAAGGAAGCAACTGAAAATTGATTTTTATTTCCCAATAAATTAGTATTGGACAAATGAGACAACACAATAGAATTTGGATGTCCTAGACGTTTATGCCAAACCTCATTCTTAGTAGTGGTGGAAGCAAAAGCCAGAACAGGAGGAATAGAAAAATGTATAGAAAACAATCTTCCAACTTTAGGCCCCTTCGCGATTATCGTCCCCGACACCTGATCCTGCACAAGACAACCATTACGAGAAAAGTTCACATTACAATTGTTATCTACCAATTGGCCAACCGAAATAAGACTAGTGGAGAGCTTTGGTGATACAAAAATATTCTTGAAAGTTTCGGTAATATCTCCAACCTTTGTAATGGGTAAATTACTACCATTAGCAACCTGAATTTGTGTTGGACCATTATACTCACGTATGTTTTTGAGTATATCAGTTGAGTTGGTCATATGATTGGAAGCGCCAGAATCAACAAGCCAAAATTTAGATATTACCTCATTTCCTTGTAGTCCCAATGTTGAAAATGCTGACAAGATCATTTGTTGTACCATTTGAGGAGTAATAACTTGTCCTACCGAAGATGAGCTATCTATAGTGGAATTATTTATCCCAACTTGGAAAGCCTTTGTCCTACGGTTTTGAGGACGTGTGGGACACTCTTTGATAATGTGTCCTTGTTGTTTATAATAATTACAGAACTTCTTGCCACAATTGCGAGCAATATGACCATATTTCTTGCAACTGTAGCATTGAGTTCTAGCCATATCCACGCCCTTTCCTTTCCCTTGAGTTGCAAATGCAACAGTGACAACATTTCCTTGATGAAAAGCATTTTGTGTGACGAGACGCTGCTCCTCACGAAGTAATTCCCTAAAACAGATATCCAACGAGCGAGATGGATCACGACTCATCAAGTAGGAGCGAACAATTTCAAAGTCAGATCGTAATTTCATCAAAAATTAATCTCGCTTGCTTTAACTCCTTGAATGATGGAGAGAGATTCAGAAGGTATTTTAGCATAAACGATATCGGTAAATTCAGCCCATAAGTTCTGAAATCCAGAGAAATAATCTTGAAGAGAGGACCTCCTTGTGAATACATAGCAATTTCATGCTCTAACTGAAAGCGCCTTGCGCTATGGTCTTGGTTGTAAACCTTTCGTAAATAATCCCACATTGCCTTTGATGTCTTGTATGGCCTGAGATTAAGTACAATAAGAGGGTCAATTGACCCTAAAATCCATGTCATCACCCGAGCATCTTTAACCTTTCATTGACCGAGCTTTTTAGGATCGGTAGGAGTAGGATCGCTTCCATCTATATGTCCCCATAATTCTTTTTCGGTGACAAAAAGTTGGAATTGAAATTCCCAGGCGGAGTATTTTTTTCCCGTGAAACGAACATGGAAGGACTCAAACTGATATGACGACATGTTTTTGACAAGCTAAGGAAGATAGAAATGCAATGATGCAAAATAACCAGAATTAAAAGAGACTAAGATTCCAAAATGCCTTAACTTCCAAGATACTTAGGACTAACTGTTGACTAACAGTAAGCAGAACCAAAACTTCCAAAAAAAATTCTGGAAGGAACCACAGATGAAAGACACTAAGAGTCAAAGCACTGAAAAAGGCTCTGATACCATGTCAATTTTGCTGAATCGCTCTCAAAGTGAGAGTCTTTCCATTATATATAGAGAATAAATATTACAAATCCCTAAAGATCCGTCATTCCTATCCCTAAAGATCAGTTATTCTATCTCTACAAATCTGCTATTCAATCCTCCAAATCCGCTATTCTATCACAATATTTATTCATTTGATTCTACAACAAATCTATATGATCATGCTAAGTTATATCACTATCTAATTACACTAATATATACAATTATTTAGATTTCCATCATGCTAACAACTAAATCATTAGCAGGAAATCAAACCCACAGTGTTCCTCACGTTTTTTTTGTAGAAACATAGATAGAGATCAAACCTAATCATGTTTTAGATACATAGGATTAATGAAGACTAGTTCGATAAGATTAGAGTCTCTTAGAATGTGTTTACACATGAGTGATTGTGTGTGAGACAGATGAGACAGATAAGATACAAAGGCTATACACAGTGGATATAATCCAAAATCAGATCTCCATTCTTCAACTCCATATATAGTTTCATTTCTATCTCATTTTGAATATCCAACAATGTTGAATTTCCATCAGCGGTGAATCCAACTTCTCTCGTTCAAATTGTTTTGAAACAAAATAAACCAAATCATTATATGTAGTGTAATCCTTGAGAAGAATTTCATCAATTTTATATCCATTGTATATAATTTCTAAAATCAAGTTTCAGAATGTCTCAACCACACAGTGATATTTCATTTTCAATCTCAGATATATGATTTTGAAAATTTGAACAATACACTATTTAAAATGGAATATGAATTAAATAGAAGAAATGGAATAAATCTAAGTGACGAACAAAATTTAGGAGAGAATTTTTTTTTTGATATATTAACTTTGGCATAGGGATACTCCATATCCTCAAAAGTCGTTAATTACTCATTATTTTTTGTCATTTAATTATGTTCCTTTTATTAACTACCCAAACTATATGTACCCCTAACCAGTGTATATCAATAATACTTGTATTTTATCCGTCATACACATTCGAAACAAAACTCTGGCTGAAATTGTAATTTGAAAAATGGTTTTTTTCATTGTGTAATAAGGATCAATAATAGTGTGTTTTACATTGTTTTCATCTTGCCCCCATATAAGTACCATATTCATTTGTGTAACTTAAAATCATATTAATACCAAAAAATTGTACACAAATGTTTATGACATTCAATTTTTCATTAAAAGACATCAAATATCAGTTGAGTTGAAAAATCTTACTTCAACCCTATCCCAATAACGAGTTGGGTTGGGAAAACATCATTTATCAAGCCCATTTTGGTGGAACTAAATCTTTTTTTGACGCTTCTCTCTAAAGCTTGATCTAAATATTTTCATTTCCTCTGACTTTTTACTATTCGTTCCTCGCAGATTCCTTTCTCTTCTTCGCCGATGAACTTTATGAAGTTATAACTCATCTAGCTACACCAATGTTCCTCTCATCATTTACCGGCAACCTAGGTAATGTTTGCTTTCCTTTTCTTAATCCAAATTCTATGGAGTAAAACCCATAAATGGTGCTAAGTCCACCATCTGGATCTCGATCCATGAAAAGGGAACTCTAATTGATTGTTTTCTTCGGTTCTCTTGTCTCATTGCACTGCTTCACTATTGAAGTCAACCAAGTATCACTCTCTATAGATCCACATATCTAGCAATCAGGTACCAATATCTACTTTTGATACCTTTTAAATATGTAAACAAAATCTAAGATGACAAAGAAAAATAGTTCAATCACATAATTTTTTTTATCATATTAGACATCTTTAACCGTCGGTCAATTTCAGAAAAATGAGAAACAAATTTGACTGGAGGCTTCTCTTGCCTTTTTTGTTGCGTGCTCTATTACGGTTTTCTCAGGTGCATGATACTTAACAAACCGAATCTAATTCAGGCTATTGAAAAGCAAATATAGCTAACAACATAGATAACTAGTAACGTCTATTAGTCTATAAACTAATAACCTAAATTCGAGATTTGCTTCAACATGGTACTTAATTTCAAACTTTGCCTGAAAAGGCAGAAAAAAACAAATATGTGGTATCTAAATTGTGAATCTATTGTTATTCAAGTCAATTTCATTCACACTTTTATACCTAATTTGCTGAAATGGATGGAAAATTGTTGCATGAGTTTTTTGTTGAAATGTCTGTTCGGCCATTTCATTGAGTTGTAAATTTATTGTATGATTGGTTCAACATTAAATGATGGGTCTGGCCATGATAGGAAATATTTGTTCTCTCCACTGCTGAAATGAAATTGGGAGAATTGAGGAATGACAACAGAGGGCTTACGTGCAATGGTGAAAAAATTTGGTGTTTTCATATATAGTGGTTGTGTTCTTTGATGGAGAACTGTCCTCAAGTTATTATCAATTCTCTAAATAGTTTGGTTTTTTTTATTCATCACCAAGTAGAGTTATTCTCAGCCATGTTGCTCTTCTTTAAAACCGATAACTTTAGAACACAAATTTCAAGTGTAAAAAGGCTAATTTTTTCTAGGTATACTATGTATTGTGTGCCTTTGATTTCAAGAATTTTCAATTCTCTTTTTTCTTGTGTCAAACTTGTCATATATATAAGTAAACAAAAATAATTCTCTGTTATAATTCTGAAGTGATTGTTTGACTTAGAATGTGCAGTAGTTGCTCAATTTTTCTTTTACAGTAGCCTGCTACAATCGAACTCCCTCCCGTCCTCAACTCATGAGAAAAAGGAAAATTGAAAAAAAAAATCTTTCATATTATTTAAAGATGTTGTTTTGGTCATCAATAGTCAAATGACGTACAAAGGGTTTTATGTTTTTGTTAAACTGTCAAACTTGATCTCGACATACAATTCAATTCACTCTAAGCTCCACTTCTCTTCCTTCTTATAAACCATTAGAAACTTGTTTTCTTAGATGATACTTCATTCAAAATTTGATTAGATTTTGAAATCTTTGGTTATAAAATAGAAGTGGATCTCCACATACAATCCAATTCGTTTTGAATTCCAATTTACTGTAATGATCAAATCGCCAACCAAAGCTTGAGTGATCGGTACCTTATGATTGACATCTCACTTTCGTAGCTAGATGAACTACTACCACTGAACCAGTTCCTGAGTCACATCTATTATGCAACCTATTCGTGCTTCTTGGATGCTTCGCTAAACTGTAACTTTCGAGAGGAAGAGCATTCAATTTTTGGTGTGAAAGCAAGCAAAAGGTTTTCTGACATGCAATGTGACATGTGTTTCCATGCATTTTATGCTTCAGAAATATGTAATGAAATTATGATTGACCTAAAACTAACGTCGGTTGTCAACTTAATGATGACCACTTATTTTTCAAACCATATTAGATTCCTCTTTACAGTTCATTCTTCCCTACAACGAACTGCTTTTTTGATGTTGATCCTCCTTTCTTACATATCCTCATCAAAATTTTTTTTTGATGAAGATAATTAATGTTGGGAAGGAGGAACAATGTAAAAAAAAACAGTTCATTGTAGGGAAGAATGAAGTGTAAAGAGGAAGCTTATATAGAATTTAAAATGAATGGTCATCATTATGTTGACAGTTAAGTTACTTCTAGGTCAATGAAAATATTACAAGGTGTTGAGCTAGATGGATTTGTGTTCTGTAGGTTATATGGAGTAACTTTGGAATAGGACCTTCTAGATTATCTTGTTTTAGGGTAACTGTGATTAGCAGTGTAAGTGGCTTTCTTCCATTGTCTAATTATATCATATATCATATATCATATCATATCATATATTTATATAAAACAGAACCTTAGGCCCGCCTATGTGGCGCCACCAGAAATAAGACTTCCCTTTTAAATTTATTTATTTCCAAAACTACCCTTCTCTTTTCATGAAAAGTTGTAACTTTTATGAAAAGTTGTGACTTTTATGAAAAGTTTTGACTTTTGTGAAAAGTTGTAACTTTTTTGAAGAGTTGTGACTTTTATGAAGAGTTGTTACTTTTATGAAAAAATAGGACTTTTATGAAAGGTTGTGACCTTTCTGAAGGTTTGTAACTTTTCCAAAGAGTTGTGACATTTCTGATAAGACACAACAAATATTTGTTCATACTACCCTATGTTGTCTATAAATAGAGGAATTTATTGCCACTGTAATTTGTAGGTTGTTTTTCCCACTATAGGGTAGTCAAATTCAAATACATTAATTGAGTTTTTATGAAGTTTTGTTTCATTCTTAAAATTTTTCATGGAGCTTAATCTTTATTATAAGTCATAGTGATTCATCTAACTATGGTAAAAAAAAAAATCCTATTTTGGTGACTTTTTTTAAAATATGTTAAAGTGTCAACAAGGATGATTGAAAATCGACCTTCTCTTTTGTCCCTTTCTACATGCCTCTTCATATAAACAAAGCAAATTGATTTCAATTGCAATGCTACATTACGACTCTTGGACCTCTTAGTGTACAACTCATTACGCTATTGAATGGTTGATAGTTGAATTCGTTACATTTGGTTCTTAACTAAAGAAATCTCTTATTTCTTTCATTATTATTTGTATATTTTTTTAATTCAAATACATTAATTATGCTTCGTATAAAGTGTTTCATTTCTCAATGTTTTCTTCCTCCTATTTCATGAAGCTGAACTTTTTAGTATAGATCATAGTGATTCATGTATCTGTTGCAACTTCTTTTCTGTTATTTTAGTGACTTTTTTTTTTGAATTATCTTGAAAATTTCAATGTGGAAGATTGAAAATTTATCTTCTCTTTTGTCCCATTTTATAGGGTTTCTTTAGTTACTATTGGGAAAATTGTTTGTGCGTTGTGCTATATTTGATAGCACACAATAATAAATATTTGATAACTAATACGGAACCAACGATGAAGTTTGTTACAAGAATCAAAATGATTGCTCTCTTGCTTGCCACAGTTAGTATATTATTTTGATTGTTTTTTCTTAGGTACAAACATTTTGTATGACATTGCACTATTGCTAGAATATTTGTATAGAGACAACTTGTCCACATCTTTTATTGCAACTTAACTAATTTGTCAAACTTTTTCTTCTCTTCTATTTTCAGCATAATAAGAGATCAAGTTTTCGTGAATAATAAATTTTCAGCAATAAATATTCACATTCGCAAAAAGTGCTACAACCTTTAACGACATTAATTAATTTTCATTGAATTCAATGTTGTTACACACATTAGGGACATTTATAAAAATACAAATTTCCTCTGAAATACATATTTAATGATAATTAAGCTATTAATTATCATTAAAGATCATTTTTTGTAGTTATAACTCATTCTTTTGATAATTTTTTTAATTTTTGATAAAGAAGTAATAACTTTTTCTGGCTTCTTTCAATTAAATTTGTGAACTATAAACTTGGATAATACCCGAAAGACTATCTTTTTGAAAAATATATTAAGCACATGCATTTTTCTTCTTTATTGTTATGAAAGTGAGACCGTCTTTATTATTATTTTTGGGTATTTGTTTTGTCAAGTGCTCACAAAATCATGTTGTGAGATTTTAATATGTTATGTGTCAATTTTTGTTTAGTATATCCCGTTGTGAACATTCAGATGTTACCTACTACATGGTTGATAATTGCATTAATTCTTTGTAACTGCATACTATAACTATAACAATAACTATGTTTTGATCCAAATAAGTTGAGGCCGGTGAAATGAAACCTTAAAAATAGTAATGACTATTTTGAGACATTGCCAAAAAACATTTATGATAATAACAATTTTAGGGTCATTTTTAGCATGTACTTGATATGCCATACAATAATAAAAAAGAGATTGATTAAGGTTCATAAAAAAGGAGTCCAAGATCGTCCATTTGAATTTAATTAATTATTATCTTGTATGGACGTGATGTTTCACTTTACTTGGTAGTGTTATTTTTCAATGTTTTCTGGTCTCTTTTTTAACTTCTAATGTTGTTCTTTATGACTTCTTAGAATTTATAATTTTTCATTACATCTTACCAACTATTTCGAGGGAGATTTTCTTATAATTCTTACTAATACTTAAAATTTATCTATGACTCATAATTTTTGTATGATAATTTTTTTTTTAAAAAAAATATAGCACTATAAGATTTCGGAGAAAAGCTTTGCCTCAAGATAAAATGTTTTTGCCAATTATGTTTCGAAAATACAAATATTATCTAATGATAATATGCAAGCCTATTAAAATAGTTCATTCCCATGCGAAGCACGGGTAATTTGCCTAGTTTTTTTATAATCGTGAAAATGTCGTCACTCCATCATCAATTCGATAATTTCATGGGTCCATTTCTTGGTAATCTTTCTATTTGAAAAACAAAATTCCATTTAAAGGATTTGTACTTTTCCATTCTATATAATAGTAACAATATTTGGTATCATTTTGAATATCCATTGATTTCTTTCCTCCCTATACCCTAATTGTGGGATTATATTGTGTATGTTGTTGACTTGTTGTAGTTATTTCTTTCGGATGTGAAAAGATAGATGATTGTGTTGAACTAAGTATTAAATTCACAACAAACTTTTCTAGATTATAAATCAAAATTTTAATTAATTATTTATTTAAAGTAAACCTTACACATATCAATTAGGTAGTACTATAATTCATAGTTCTTTCTACAATTTAATCAAACCTTTCTGTGTTTGAGGGACTTGGTCTGACCCACCAGATTTTGTTAGCATCATCATATGATGTTTTTTCATTAATGATTCGAGTTTTAGGAATTTCATCTTGTGCAAATTTGTGTTATTAATTCATAACCAATCCTATTGAAGCCCACATAGCATTCTCCTATTTTTTTCCTCCTCCTCCTTTCCTTTTTCTTTTCATTCATAAACATAGTACGGTATAGGATTTCTTCTTCAACTCTACTGACTCCATTATTTTGACTTATCCACATTGAACTTCTTGTTCTTAGTGAATGGTAATTTAAAATAAAATTGGTATATCACGAGGAGAATATCTTGAACTAGAGGGATTTTGTGCAAATTTTTGAGGTGAATTTAGTTGAATTTTCAAAGAAAAAAAATCAATTTTTAATATGAATAATTGAAATTGTCCAGCACGTTTTTCTGAACAACCAACTTGTATTCATGAATTCAAAGATTTACTTGCATCCATACATTTAGAAATCAAGAACGGCAGCAACGATGTTTTTACATATCACAAGTGCGCCGAGTGAAGAAGATGAAACCAAATGCCCAAAACTCCCTTGTTTTTTTTGTCTGTTTCTATACCCTTTTGTTTTTGTTTTTCATGGTATGTAATGCTCTCTACCCATATTTGGAAAGCGAGTGTATCTAATGTTTATTTTAATGAACTTCCTCTATTTGAATGCTTTTATCTAAAGTATTTATGTTTTGATCAAGGAATCTGGTGAGTATTTATGTTGTAGCTGTCACGACCCAAAATCGAGCCGCGAGTGGCACCCACACTTATCCTACTATGTGAGCGAACCAACCAATCTAAAACCCCAACATATTGAACAAAAATACAAAGCGGAAGACTTAAAACTCATTAACGAAATCAATTAAATAACTTCTAAAATTTATAACTCATTATCCCCAAAATCTGGAAGTCATCATCACAAGAACATCTATCCTCAATTACTAATCTAAAAGTATCTTAAGAAGATAAAATAAATAAAGGCTAGTCATGCCGGAAGTTCAAGCATCAAGGACTTGAAGAGAAGCATTAAAGTTAAAAGATAGAAGAATTAGCTAACCCTTAATCCGGTTGGGTTGTAGTGAAGACTGGTCTAAGAATTGCTGTTGGTTGAAGACGCCGGTTACGTTTTGCTGCTATTCCCCAAATAACAAAAGAAAGAACAACAAAAACAACTAGGGGGTCAGTTTACATACAAAAACACAAGTACTGAGTAGGTATCATCGGCCATCAAAATAGAAAAACATTATATATCAGTTTCATTATCATAACATCAACACAATATCAAACATGTAGCCAACAGTACTATATCATCAATAAGTACTACCCAAGTTCATCCATGAGGACTCAATCCTCAATAACCACACTCATTTGGGACTAGGTTCATTACATTGGGTATATTAACATCTCTCCAAGATTCATTTATCTTTCTTCCTCTTGTGTCGGTTAACGTGCCACTCCGATCCACGACATATGGGTCGGTACGTGGACACTCCGATCCCCTAAATTTACGGGTTCGGTTCGGTGACACCCCGATCCCCTAACTACTATGTTTCGGTACGTGGACACGCGATCCCCTACTTCTTACCGTGTCGGTCGTGACACCCGACCCTACTACTATATGTCAGAACGTGACACTCCGATCCCCTATTTACATTTCGGTCGTGACACCGATATACCCTAAATATGTGTCGGAAACGTTGACACTCCGATCCACTAACATGCATCTATCAATTCATCAGCCTTCTTTTTCTACCAAGGCATCATCAATAACAAGGTGACTTAGGGTTCTTCAAGGATTTTGGATTCACAAAGCATTCATTATGCTTATTTTATCACAATCACATAATCACATTCATGCAAGCCTACAATTAAGCATATAGAAGGGTTTACAATACTACCAATACATATCATTCACTATTAAGAGTTTACTACGAATAGTATCAAAACCATAACCTACCTTCACCAAGGATTGTTGATCAAGCAAGCAATCTCTCAAAGCTTTTTGTTTCCTCTTTGTTTGTCTCTCTCTATCGATCGTTTCTTTCTCTCCTTGTTCTCTCTATTTTTCTTCTGCAAAACCCTCTTTCTTTTCCCTAATTAGCATATAATTAGGTATAAAAGATGAGGAATTAACCCACTAAGTAACTCAAGTTTATCTCCTTTACACCCCCAAGAAAGATAATGAGGTTTTAACATTGACCACTAAAATTTATAATTTTATAGCAAGAATAGTCCCAAACTCCCCTTTAAAACT
Organism: Solanum sitiens; assembly: GCA_016801875.1. Classification (NCBI taxonomy): domain Eukaryota; kingdom Viridiplantae; phylum Streptophyta; class Magnoliopsida; order Solanales; family Solanaceae; genus Solanum; species Solanum sitiens. The sequence continues at coordinate 21,049,932 of JABWTJ010000001.1, forward strand.
ACCCAGAAATTTTGACCCAGACTGGGATACGCAACCTGTAATTGTCCGTCGTGCCACGACGGTCAGCCTCAATTTCCATCACGACGGACAGCGAATTGCTCCTCAGTTACCCAATTCTCAAGCGGTGAAGTGTTTTGACACGGGAACCTCACAACGGGTCCGTTCATGTCTGTGACGGTCCTGTCCCTGCCTTCCGTCAAGACTCATAGGAATTCTCTCCGTACCAATTCTCAAGAGTTGAAGTGTTGGAAACGGCTAAAAAATCACAACGGTCGTCATTTCGCTGGACGGTCCGTCCTGCCGTTCCGTCAAGAGTTCAGGAGTCGATTCAGCACTCAAATATAAGAATTCCAAGTGTTTGGAATGAGACACCCTCGACGGTCCGTCGTGCCCATGACGGTCCGTCGTTGGATACGTCATCTCAGACAGTTTTTCCAGAAATAAAATCTGCTGCTCAAAACGACTAAGCAGGTCGTTACAGCTAGCTAAAAACTTTTCTTATATAATTTTCTTAATAATTTATTTGGTTATCAAATCTATGTTCTAATAAATTTGTGTTGCATGCAGGGCTAGTGGATGAGGTGCGACAGATTTTCATTCCAGATGCAGATTACACCAAAGGAATTAGACGGTCCATTGGTGTCCCTGAAATGGACAGATATTTAAGGGAAGAAACGAATATAGACGGAGATGATTCTTCAAGCTTCAATTTCAAGTATCAAGCGTAATACTCGTACGTTAATTTGTGACCAACTTGACAAGATTCAACGATTAATAAACGAGAAAATATGGTCAGTGCATCATATTATGGCTACGGACGTTTTCAAAGAAGATAGAAAAGAAGATCCTGACAAATCATGGAGGAATAGTGTTTTGCAGCCATGCCTAGATATTGTGAAAAGATTTCTCAAAAATGAATAATATTATTGAGTGTACATAAACAGTCGTTATCTCCATCTTCTGTTTTGGTCTCTTTAATTTTTGACCTATTTTGTACAGTATGTATCACATTACAAATATACATATAATATGACCCTTCTTTCTATATATGTTACTCTTATCTGTAAAAAAATTCTTATTATAGAAAAAATATTTATTTTAAGTTCCGATCAAAGCCCAAGCCCCAAGTCCAAGTCCAAGTCTTCTATATTTAATATATATTAATATGAATACGTACGTACACAATTACTTGAGATCACTCAGATTATCAAGCTAATAGAGTGATAAAATAATAAATTCGGGAAGATTCCACCCTAAAAGGAATTTAAAGAATAGAATTCTTAACTCAAAAATTAAATATGTTACATAGACAAAGAAGATAAAATAGTAAATTTGTAATCTATCGGTAATGAACATATTATACCTAATTCTATCACGGTGATTGAAGCTTGATTCAATAATATCCTTATCTATTATTATATGGTGCACAAGTCGATATAAATACTCGTAATTGAAATAGTTATAAATAATTGTTCACTCCCCCCTTATGGAATTACACTTAACACTTATGACGTGTTGTTAAATAGTGTAAGATTTGACGCATTATCACTTTAATATATTTCGTCAGAAATATTATTGAGTTCTTTTTACAATCATTTTGTAATAGATCATTCCGTCAACTCTATTTGTGATCTCATAACAATATACATCTAGAAACTTCATCCTAAAATAATTTAAGCTTTATCGCCAAAATTCAAGGTGACACAAATCTAAATTTTTTCATGAACTATTCTTATTATAAAAGATATGAATATATATTTAATTTGGTATACTAATTAATAAACTTATAATTAATTACATTTTTACCATAAAAGCCCAACTCTATGTGATCTCCTAACAACGTACACTAATAACTTTATCCTAAAATATATTTAATAATAATTACCAAAATACAAGTTGACATATCTATAAACTTTTCAAAAGTCATTCTTATCCTATAATATATCAGTAATTATGAAATTGGTATGTCAATTAATAAGTCCACAAACAGATTTTACTATAAAAGCCGAATGCAATTTCTTTTCACATCCACCATCAAGAAAAAATTATATTCTTACAAAGTATATTCCAAGTCAAGCAAGATTTCTACTTACTAGCTTTGTATTTACAAGATTTTTAATGTCTGACTTTATGCATTCACTATTATAAACTAATTTGTTTTGTGTGTGTAGATAAAATGAATACTTTCATCAACAATGAAAAGTTTAACAAGAAGAAAGTGATCCTCGTAATGGGGGCCACAGGAACGGGAAAATCCCGTCTCTCTGTTGACCTTGCCACCCATTTTCTAGGAGAAATAATCAACTCGGATAAAATGCAAGTTTACAAGGGACTCGAAATTGTAACAAAAAAGATCACACACACTGAAAAACAAGGCGTACGACACTATTTGTTAGGTATATATATTTATTTCAAAGAATACTTATATCAAATGAGTACCTAGATTATTTTATAGTAGTAATTATAGATTCTAGTGAAAAATATACTTTACTATTAAAAAATTATTCCTTTAAATTTTGATAAAGTTAATTTGATCACATTTTCTTAGATTAAATTGAGGAAGATTCAGACTTCACAGTTGAAGATTTTAGTTTGCAAGCTGTAGTCTACATAGATAAAATACTTAAGACTCAACCTGTTCCAATTATTGTTGGAGGGTCAAATTTGTATATTGAAAAACTTGTGGAAGACCCTGTGTTCATGTTCAAATATAAGTATGATAGTTGCTTTATTTGGATTAATGTTGAGCAATCAGTCTTGAACCGTAGAGTTGACATGAGGGTTGATCAAATGGACAATGCAGGTAATTTTTGTAATTATTTTACGTACCAATCAAAATTTAATATCATTCAGCTAGCTAAAAACTTTTCTTATATAATTTTCTTAATAATACATTTGGTTATCAAATATATGTTCTACTAAAGTTGTGTTGCATGCAGGGCTAGTGGATGAGGTGCGACAGATTTTCATTCCAGATGCAGATTACACCAAAGGAATCCGACGGTCCATTGGTGTCCCTGAAATGGATAGATATTTAAGAGAAGAAACGAATATAGACGGAGATGATGAATCAAAGGATATGATTCTTCAAGCTTCAATTTCAAGTATCAAGAGTAATACTCGCACGTTAATTTGTAACCAACTTGACAAAATTCAACGATTAATAAACGAGAAAATGTGGTCAGTGGATCATGTTATGGTACGGACGTTTTCAAAGAAGATAGAAAAGAAGATCCTGACGAAGCATGGAGGAATACTTTTTTGCAACCATGCCTAGATATTGTGAAAAGATTTCTTAAAAATGAATATTATTATTGAGTGTACATAAACAGTTGTTATCTCCATCTTCTGTTTTGGGTACTTTAATTTTTGACCTATTTTATACATTATGTATCGCATTACAAATATACATACGATATGACCCTTCTTTCTATATATGTTACTCTTATCTGTAAAAAAATTCTTATTTATAGATGAAATATTAATTTTAAGTTCCGATTCAAGCCCAAGCCAGAAGTCCAAGTCCAAGTCTTCTATATTTAATATATATTAATATCAATACGCACGTACACAATTACATGAGATCACTCAGATTGTCAAGCTAATAGAGTGATAAAATAATAAATTACCATAAATATTCGGAAAGATTCCACCCTAAAAGGATTTTAAAGAATAGAATTCTTAACTCAAAAATTAAATATGTTACATAGACAAAGAAGATAAAATAGTAAATTTGTAATCTATCGGTAATGAACATATTATACATAATTCTATCACGGTGATTGAAGCTTGATTCAATAAAATCCTTATCTATTATTATGTGGTGCACAAGTCGATATAAATACTCGTAATTGAAATAGTTATAGATAATTGTTCACTTCCCTCTTATGGAATTAGACTTAACACTTATGACGTGTTGTTAAATAGTGTAAGATTTGACGCATTATCTCTTCAATATATTCCGTCAGAAATATTATTGAGTTATTTTTACAATCAATTAGTAATAGATCTTTCCGTCAACTCTATTTATGATCTCAAAACAATATATATCTAGAAACTTCATCCAAAAATAATTTAAGCTTTATCGCCAGAATTCAAGGTGACACATCTCTAAATTTTTTCATGAACTATTCTTATTCTAAATATATGAATATATATTTAATTTGGTATACTAATTAATAAACTTATAATTAATCATACTTTTACCATAAAAGTCCAGCTCTATGTGATCTACTAAGAACGTACACTAATAACTTTATCCTAAAATATATTTAACAATAATTACCAAAAGCCAAGTTGACATATCTATAAACATTTCAGAAGTCATTCTTATCCTAAAATATATCAATAATTATGAAATTGGTATGTCAACTAGTAAGTCCACAAACAGATTTTACTATAAAAGCCGAATGCAATTTCTTTTCACATCCACCATCAAGAAAATTTTATATGTTTACAAAGTATATTCCAAGTCAAGCAAGGTTTCTACTTACTAGCTTTGTATTTACAAGATTTTTAATGTCTGACTTTATGCATTCACTATTATAAACTTTTTTTTTGTGTGTGTAGATAAAATGAGTACTTTCATCAACAATGAAAAGTTCAACAAGAAGAAAGTGATCCTCATAATGGGGGCCACAGGAACGGGAAAATCCCGTCTCTCTGTTGACCTTGCCACCCATTTTTGAGGAGAAAAAATCAACTTGGATAAAATGCAAGTTTACAAGGAACTCAAAATTGTTACAAAAAAGATCACACACACTGAAAAACAAGGCGTACGACACTATTTGTTAGGTATATATATTTATTTCAAAGAATACTTATATCAAATGAGTACCTAGGTTATTTTATAGTAGTAATTATAGATTCTAGTGAAAAATATACTTTACTATTAAAAAATTATTCCTTTAAATTCTGATAAAGTTAATTTGATCACATTTTCTTAGATTAAATTGAGCAAGATTCAGACTTCACAGTTGAAGATTTTAGTTTGCAAGTTGTAGTCTACATAGATAAAATACTTAAGACTCAACCTGTTCCAATTATTGTTGGAGGGTTAAATTTGTATATTGAAAAACTTGTGGAAGACCCTGTGTTCATGTTCAAATATAAGTATGATAGTTGCTTTATTTGGATTAATGTTGAGCAATCAGTCTTGAACCGTAGAGTTGACATGAGGGTTGATCAAATGGACAATGCAGGTAATTTTTGTAATTATTTTACGTACCAATCAAAATTTAATATCATTCAGCTAGCTAAAAACTTTTCTTATATAATTTTCTTAATAATACATTTGGTTATCAAATATATGTTCTACTAAAGTTGTGTTGCATGCAGGGCTAGTGGATGAGGTGCGACAGATTTTCATTCCAGATGCAGATTACACCAAAGGAATCCGACGGTCCATTGGTGTCCCTGAAATAGATAGATATTTAAGAGAAGAAACGAATATAGACGGAGATGATGAATCAAAGGATATGATTCTTCAAGCTTCAATTTCAAGTATCAAGAGTAATACTCGCACGTTAATTTGTAACCAACTTGACAAAATTCAACGATTAATAAACGAGAAAATGTGGTCAGTGGATCATGTTATGGTACGGACGTTTTCAAAGAAGATAGAAAAGAAGATCCTGACGAAGCATGGAGGAATACTTTTTTGCAACCATGCCTAGATATTGTGAAAAGATTTCTTAAAAATGAATATTATTATTGAGTGTACATAAACAGTTGTTATCTCCATCTTCTGTTTTGGTTACTTTAATTTTTGACCTATTTTATACATTATGTATCGCATTACAAATATACATACGATATGACCCTTCTTTCTATATATGTTACTCTTATCTGTAAAAAAATTCTTATTTATAGATGAAATATTAATTTTAAGTTCCGATTCAAGCCCAAGCCAGAAGTCCAAGTCCAAGTCTTCTATATTTAATATATATTAATATCAATACGCACGTACACAATTACATGAGATCACTCAGATTGTCAAGCTAATAGAGTGATAAAATAATAAATTACCATAAATATTCGGAAAGATTCCACCCTAAAAGGATTTTAAAGAATAGAATTCTTAACTCAAAAATTAAATATGTTACATAGACAAAGAAGATAAAATAGTAAATTTGTAATCTATCGGTAATGAACATATTATACATAATTCTATCACGGTGATTGAAGCTTGATTCAATAAAATCCTTATCTATTATTATGTGGTGCACAAGTCGATATAAATACTCGTAATTGAAATAGTTATAGATAATTGTTCACTTCCCCCTTATGGAATTAGAATTAACACTTATGACGTCTTGTTAAATAGTGTAAGATTTGACGCATTATCTCTTCAATATATTCCGTCAGAAATATTATTGAGTTATTTTTACAATCAATTAGTAATAGATCTTTCCGTCAACTCTATTTATGATCTCAAAACAATATATATCTAGAAACTTCATCCAAAAATAATTTAAGCTTTATCGCCAGAATTCAAGGTGACACATCTCTAAATTTTTTCATGAACTATTCTTATTCTAAATATATGAATATATATTTAATTTGGTATACTAATTAATAAACTTATAATTAATCATACTTTTACCATAAAAGTCCAGCTCTATGTGATCTACTAAGAACGTACACTAATAACTTTATCCTAAAATATATTTAATAATAATTACCAAAAGCCAAGTTGACATATCTATAAACATTTCAGAAGTCATTCTTATCCTAAAATATATCAATAATTATGAAATTGGTATGTCAACTAGTAAGTCCACAAACAGATTTTACTATAAAAGCCGAATGCAATTTCTTTTCACATCCACCATCAAGAAAATTTTATATGTTTACAAAGTATATTCCAAGTCAAGCAAGGTTTCTACTTACTAGCTTTGTATTTACAAGATTTTTAATGTCTGACTTTATGCATTCACTATTATAAACTTTTTTTTTGTGTGTGTAGATAAAATGAGTACTTTCATCAACAATGAAAAGTTCAACAAGAAGAAAGTGATCCTCATAATGGGGGCCACATGAACGGGAAAATTCCGTCTCTCTGTTGACCTTGCAACCCATTTTCGAGGAGAAATAATCAACTCGGATAAAATACAAGTTTACAAGGGACTCGAAATTATTACAAACAAGATCACACACACTGAAAACAAGGCGTACGACACTATTTGTTAGGTATATACATTTATTTTAAAGAATACTTATTTCAAATGAGTACCTAGATAATTTTATAGTAGTAATTATAGATTCTAGTGAAAAATATACTTTACTATTAAAAAATTATTTCTTTCAATTTTGATAAAGTTAATTTGATCACATTTTCTTACATAAAATTGAGCCAGATTTAGACTTCACAGCTGAAGATTTTTTTTGCAAGTTGTTATCTACATAGATAAAATACTGAAGACTCAACGTGTTCCAATTATTGTAGGAGGGTCAAATTCGTATATTGAAAAACTTGTGGAAGACCCTGTGTTCATGTTCAAATCTAAGTATGATAGTTGCTTTATTTGGATTGATGTTGAGCAATCAGTCTTGAACCGTAGAGTTGACATGAGCGTTGATCAAAACGGTCAACGCAGGTAATTTTTGTAATTGTTTTATGTATAATTTAAAATCATTCAGCTAGCTAAAAACTTTTTTTATGTAATTTTCTTAATAATACATTTGGTTATCAAATCTATGTTCTGATAAATTTGTGTTGCATGCAGGGCTAGTGGATGAGGTGCGACAGATTTTCATTCCAGGTGCAGATTACACCAAAGGAATCCGACAGTCCATTGGTGTCCCTGAAACGGACAGATATTTAAGGGAAGAAACGAATATAGACGGAGATGATGAATCAAAGGAGATGATTCTTCAAGCTTCAATTTCAAGTATCAAGCGTAATACTCGTACGTTAATTTGTAACCAACTTGACAAGATTCAACAATTAATAAATGAGAAAATGTGGTCAGTGCATCATATTATTGCTACGGGCGTTTTCAAAGAAGATAGAAAAGAAGATCCTGACGAAGCATGGAGGAATACTGTTTTGCAACCATGCCTAGATATTGTGAAAAGATTTCTCAAAAATGAATAATATTATTGAGTGTACATAAACAGTCGTTATTTCCATCTTCTGTTTTGGTCACTTTAATATTTGACCTGTTTTGTACAGTATGTATCGCATTACAAATATACACAAGATATGACCCTTCTTTCTATATATGTTATTCTTATCTGTAAAAAAATTCTTATTTATAGATGAAATATTTATTTTAAGTTCCAATCCAAGCCCAAGCCTTAAGCCAAGTCCAAGTCTTCATTATTTAATATATATTAATATGAATACGTATGTACACAATTACATGAGATCATTCGTATTGTCAAGGTAATAGAGTGACAAAATAAATTACCATAAATGTTCGGGAAGATTACACCCTAAAAGGATTTTAAAGAATAGAATTCTCAACTCAAATATTACATAGACAAAGAAGATAAAATAGTAAATTTGTAATCTATTGGTAATGAATATATTATACCTAATTCTTAACACTTATGACGTGTTGTTAAATAATGTAAGATTTGACGAATTATCACTTCAATATATTCAGTCAGAAATATTATTGAGTTCTTTTTACAATCCTTTTGTAATAGATCTTTCCGTCAACTCTATTTGTGATCTCATAATAATATACATCTACAAACTACATCCTAAAATAATTTAAGCTTTATCGCCAGAATTCAAGGTGACACATCTCTAAATTTTTGTATGAACTATTCTTATTATAAAATATATGAATATATATTTAATTTGGTATACTAATTAATAAAATTATAATTAATTACATTTTTTCCATAAAATCCCAACTCTATATGATCTCCTAACAACGTACACTAATAACTTTATCCTAAAATATATTTAATAATAATTACCAAAATACAAGTTGACATATCTATAAACTTTTCAAAAGTCATTCTTATCTAATTATGAAATTGGTATGTCAATTAATAAGTCCACAAACAGATTTTACTATAAAAGCCGAATGCAATTTCTTTTCACGTCCACCATCAAGAAAAATTTATATTTTTACAAAGTATATTCCAAGTCAAGCAAGGTTTCTACTTACTAGCTTTGTATTTACAAGATTTTTAATGTCTGACTTTATGCATTCACTATTCTAAACTATTTTTTTTGTGTGTAGATAAAATAAATACTTTCATCAACAATGAAAAGTTCAACAAGAAGAAACTGATCCTCATAATGGGGGCCACAGGAACGGGAAAATCCCGTCTCTCTGTTGACCTTGCCACCCATTTTCGAGGAGAAATAATCAACTCGAATAAAATGCAAGTTTACAAGGGACTCGAAATTGTTATAAACAAGATCACACACACTGAAAAACAAGGCGTACAACACTATTTGTTAGGTATATATATTTATTTCAAAGAATATTATATCAAATGAGTACCTAGGTAATTTTATAGTAGCAATTATAGATTCTAGTGAAAAATATACTTTACTATTAAAAAATTATTTCTTTCAATTCTAATAAAGTTAATTTGATCATATTTTCTTAGATGAAATTGAGCAAGATTCAGACTTCACAGTTTGCAAGCTATAATCTACATAGATAAAATACTAAAGACTCAACCTGTTCCAATTATTGTTGGAGGGTCAAATTCGTATATTGAAAAACTTGTGGAGACCATGTGTTCATGTTCAAATATAAGTATGATAGTTGCTTTATTTAGATTGATGTTGAGCAATCAGTCTTGAACCGTAGAGTTGACATGATGGTTGATCAAATGGTAACCGTAGGTAATTTTTGTAATTATTTTATGTATCAATCAAAATTTAATATCATTCAGCTAGCTAAAAACTTTTCTTATATAATTTTCTTAATAATACATTTGGTTATCAAATCTATGTTCTACTAAATTTGTGTTGCATGCAGGGCTAGTGGATGAGGTGCGACGGATTTTCATTCCAGATGCAGATTACACCAAAGGAATCCGACGGTCCATTGGTGTCCCTGAAATGGATAGATATTTAAGGGAAGAAACGAATATAGACGGAGATGATGAATCAAAGGAGATGATTCTTCAAGCTTCAATTTCAAGTATCAAGCGTAATACTCGTACATTAATTTGTAACCAACTTGACAAGATTCAACGATTAATAAACGAGAAAATGTGGTCAGTGCATCATATTATGGCTACGGACGTTTTCAAAGAAGATAGAAAAGAAGATCCTGACGAATCATGGAGGAATATTGTTTTGCAACCAAGCCTAGATATTGTGAAAAGATTTCTCAAAAATGAATAATATTATTGAGTGTACATAAACAGTCGTTATCTCCATCTTCTGTTTTGGTCACTTTAATTTTTGACCTATTTTGTACAGTATGTATCACATTACAAATATACATATAATATGACCCTTCTTTCTATATATGTTACTCTTATCTATAAGAATATTCTTATTATAGAAAAAATATTTATTTTAAGTTCCGATCAAAGCCCAAGCCCCTAGTCCAAGTCCAAGTCTTCTATATTTAATATATATTAATATGAATACGTACGTACACAATTACATGAGATCACTCAGATTGTCAAGCTAATAGAGTGATAAAATAATAAATTCGGGAAGATTCCACCCTAAAAGGATTTTAAATAATAGGTTTCTTAACTCAAAAATTGAAATTGTTACACAGACAAAGTAGATAAAATAGTAAATTTATAATCTATCGGTAATGAATATATTATACCTAATTCTATCAGGGTGATTGAAGCTTGATTCAATAAAATCCTTATCTATTATTATATGGTGCACAAGTCAATATAAATACTCATAATTGAAATAGTTATAGATAATTGTTCACTTTCCTCTTATGGAATTAGATTTAACACATATGACGTGATGTTAAATAGTGTAAGATTTGACGAATTATCACTTCAATATATTCCGTCAGAAATATTATTGAGTTCTTTTTACAATCCTTTTGTAATAGATCTTTCCGTCAACTCCATTTGTGATCTCATAAAAATATACATCTAGAAACTTCATCCTAAAATAATTTAAGCTTTATCGCCAAAATTCAAGGTGACACAAATCTAAATTTTTTCATGAACTATTCTTATTATAAAAGATATCAATATATATTTAATTTGGTATACTAATTAATAATCTTATAATTAATTACATTTTCACCATAAAAGCCCAACTCTATGTGATCTCCTAACAACGTACACTAATAACTTTATCCTAAAATATAATTAATAATAATTACCAAAATACAAGTTGACATATCTATAAACTTTTCAAAAGTCATTCGTATCCTAAAATATATCAGTAATTATGAAATTGGTATGTCAATTAATAAGTCCACAAACAGATTTTACTATAAAAGCCGAATGCAATTTCTTTTCACATCCACCATCAAGAAAAATTTATATTTTTACAAAGTATATTCCAAGTCAAGCAAGGTTTCTACTTACTAGCTTTGTATTTACAAGGATTTTAATGTCTGACTTTATGCATTCACTAGTATAAACTATTTTATTTGTGTGTAGATAAAATGAATACTTTCATCAACAATGAAAAGTTCAACAAGAAGAAAGTGATCCTCATAATGGGGGCCACAGGAACGGGAAAATCCCGTCTGTCTGTTGACCTTGCCACCCATTTTCGAGGAGAAATAATCAACTCGGATAAAATGCAAGTTTACAAGGGACTCAAAATTGTTATAAACAAGATCACACACACTGAAAAACAAGGCGTACGACACTATTTGTTAGGTATATATATTTATTTTAAAGAATACTTATATCAAATCAGTACCTAGATAATTTTATAGTAGTAATTATAGATTCTAGTGAAAAATACACTTTACTACTAAAAAATTATTTCTTTCAATTCTTATAAAGTTAATTTGATCACATTTTCTTAGATGAAATTGAGCCAGATTCAGACTTCACAGCTGAAGAGTTTTGTTTGCAAGCTGTTGTCTATATAGATAAAATACTGATGACTCAACGTGTTCCAATTATTGTTGGAGGGTCAAATTCGTATATTGAAAAACTTGTGGAAGACCCTATTTTCATGTTCAAATATAAGTATGATAGTTGCTTTATTTGGATTGATGTTGATTAATCAGTCTTGAACCGTAGAGTTGACATGAGGGTTTATCAAATGGTCAACGCAGGTAATTTTTGTAATTATTTTATGTATCAATCAAAATTTAATATCATCCAGCTAGCTAAAAACTTTTCTTATATAATTTTCTTAATAATACATTTGGTTATCAAATCTATGTTCTAATAAATTTGTGTTGCATGCAGGGCTAGTGGATGAGGTGCGACAGATTTTCATTCCAGATGCAGATTACACCAAAGAAATTTGACGGTCCATTGGTGTCCCCTAAATGGACAGATATTTAAGCGAAGAAACGAATATAGACGGAGATGATGAATCAAAGGAGATGATTCTTCAAGCTTCAATTTCAAGTATCAAGCGTAATACTCGTACGTTAATTTGTAACCAACTTGACAAGATTCACTAATAAACGAGAAAATGTGGTCAGTGCATCATATTATGGCTTCGGACGATTTCAAAGAACATAGAAAAGAAGATACTGACGAATCATGGAGGAATACTGTTTTGCAACCATGCCTAGATATTGTGAAAAGATTTCTCAAAAATGAATAATATTTTTGAGTGTACATAAACAGTCGTCATCTCCATCTTCTGTTTTGTCACTTTAATTTTTGACCTATTTTGTACAGTATGTATCACATTACAAATATACATATAATATGACCCTTCTTTCTATATATGTTACTCTTATCTGTAAAAAAATTCTTATTATAGAAAAAATATTTCTTTTAAGTTCCGATCAAAGCCCAAGCCCCAAGTCCAAAACCAAGTCTTCTATATTTAATATATATTAATATGAATACGTACGTACACAATTACATGAGATCACTCAGATTGTCAAGCTAATAGAGTGATAAAATAATAAATTCGGGAAGATTCCACCCTAAAAGGATTTTAAATAATAGATTTCTTAACTCAAAAATTAAAATGTTACACAGACAAAGTAGATAAAATAGTAAATTTATAATCCATCGGTAATGAATATATTATACCTAATTCTATCACGGTGATTGAAGCTTGATTCAATAAAATTCTTATCTATTATTATATGGTGCACAAGTCAATATAAATACTCGTAATTGAAATAGTTATAGATAATTGTTCACTTCCCTCTTATGGAATTAGACTTAACACTTATGACGTGTTGTTAAATAGTGTAAGATTTGACGAATTATCACTTCAATATATTCCGTCAGAAATATTATTGAGTTCTTTTTACAATCCTTTTGTAATAGATCTTTCCGTCAACTCTATTTGTGATCTCATAACAATATACATCTAGAAACTTCATCCTAAAATAATTTAAGCTTTATCGCCATAATTCAAGGTGACACAAATCTAAATTTTTTCATGAAGTATTCTTATTATAAAAGATATCAATATATATTTAATTTGGTATACTAATTAATAATCTTATAATTAATTACATTTTTACCATAAAAGCCCAACTCTATGTGATCTCCTAACAACGTACACTAATAACTTTATCCTAAAATATATTTAATAATAATTACCAAAATACAAGTTCACATATCTATAAACTTTTCAAAAGTCATTCTTATCCTAAAATATATCAGTAATTATGAAATTGGTATGTCAATTAATAAGTCCACAAACAGATTTTACTATAAAAGCCGAATGCAATTTTCTTTTCACATCCACCATCAAGTAAAATTTATATTTTTACAAAGTATATTCCAAGTCAAGCAAGGTTTCTACTCACTAGGTTTGTATTTACAAGATTTTTAATGTCTGACTTTATGCATTCACTATTATAAACTATTTTTTTGTGTGTAGATAAAATGAATACTTTCATCAACAATGAAAAGTTCAACAAGAAGAAAGTGATCCTCATAATGGGGGCCACAGGAATGGGAAAATCCCGTGTCTCTGTTGACCTTGCCATCCATTTTCGAGGAGAAATAATCAACTCGGATAAATGCAAGTTTACAAGGGACTCGAAATTGTTATAAACAAGATCACACACACTGAAAAACAAGGCGTACGACACTATTTGTTAGGTATATATATTTATTTTAAAGAATACTTATATCAAATCAGTACCTAGATAATTTTATAGTAGTAATTATAGATTCTAGTGAAAAATATAATTTACTATTAAAAAATTATTTCTTTCAATTCTTATAAAGTTAATTTGATCACATTTTCTTAGATGAAATTGAGCCAGATTCAGACTTCACAGCTGAAGAGTTTTGTTTGCAAGCTGTTGTCTATATAGATAAAATACTGATGACTCAACGTGTTCCAATTATTGTTGGAGGGTCAAATTCGTATATTGAAAAACTTGTGGAAGACCCTATGTTCATGTTCAAATATAAGTATGATAGTTGCTTTATTTGGATTGATGTTGATTAATCAGTCTTGAACCGTAGAGTTGACATGAGGGTTTATCAAATGGTCAACGCAGGTAATTTTTGTAATTATTTTATGTATCAATCAAAATTTAATATCATCCAGCTAGCTAAAAACTTTTCTTATATAATTTTCTTAATAATACATTTGGTTATCAAATCTATGTTCTAATAAATTTGTGTTGCATGCAGGGCTAGTGGATGAGGTGCGACAGATTTTCATTCCAGATGCAGATTACACCAAAGAAATTTGACGGTCCATTGGTGTCCCCTAAATGGACAGATATTTAAGCGAAGAAACGAATATAGACGGAGATGATGAATCAAAGGAGATGATTCTTCAAGCTTCAATTTCAAGTATCAAGCGTAATACTCGTACGTTAATTTGTAACCAACTTGACAAGATTCACTAATAAACGAGAAAATGTGGTCAGTGCATCATATTATGCCTTCGGACGATTTCAAAGAACATAGAAAAGAATATACTGACGAATCATGGAGGAATACTGTTTTGCAACCATGCCTAGATATTGTGAAAAGATTTCTCAAAAATGAATAATATTTTTGAGTGTACATAAACAGTCGTCATCTCAATCTTCTGTTTTGTCACTTTAATTTTTGACCTATTTTGTACAATATGTATCACATTACAAATATACATATAATATGACCCTTCTTTCTATATATGTTACTCTTATCTGTAAAAAAATTCTTATTATAGAAAAAATATTTCTTTTAAGTTCCGATCAAAGCCCAAGCCCCAAGTCCAAAACCAAGTCTTCTATATTTAATATATATTAATATGAATACGTACGTACACAATTACATGAGATCACTCAGATTGTCAAGCTAATAGAGTGATAAAATAATAAATTCGGGAAGATTCCACCCTAAAAGGATTTTAAATAATAGATTTCTTAACTCAAAAATTAAAATGTTACACAGACAAAGTAGATAAAATAGTAAATTTATAATCCATCGGTAATGAATATATTATACCTAATTCTATCACGGTGATTGAAGCTTGATTCAATAAAATTCTTATCTATTATTATATGGTGCACAAGTCAATATAAATACTCGTAATTGAAATAGTTATAGATAATTGTTCACTTCCCTCTTATGGAATTAGACTTAACACTTATGACGTGTTGTTAAATAGTGTAAGATTTGACGAATTATCACTTCAATATATTCCGTCAGAAATATTATTGAGTTCTTTTTACAATCCTTTTGTAATAGATCTTTCCGTCAACTCTATTTGTGATCTCATAACAATATACATCTAGAAACTTCATCCTAAAATAATTTAAGCTTTATCGCCATAATTCAAGGTGACACAAATCTAAATTTTTTCATGAAGTATTCTTATTATAAAAGATATCAATATATATTTAATTTGGTATACTAATTAATAATCTTATAATTAATTACATTTTTACCATAAAAGCCCAACTCTATGTGATCTCCTAACAACGTACACTAATAACTTTATCCTAAAATATATTTAATAATAATTACCAAAATACAAGTTGACATATCTATAAACTTTTCAAAAGTCATTCTTATCCTAAAATATATCAGTAATTATGAAATTGGTATGTCAATTAATAAGTCCACAAACAGATTTTACTATAAAAGCCGAATGCAATTTTCTTTTCACATCCACCATCAAGTAAAATTTATATTTTTACAAAGTATATTCCAAGTCAAGCAAGGTTTCTACTCACTAGGTTTGTATTTACAAGATTTTTAATGTCTGACTTTATGCATTCACTATTATAAACTATTTTTTTGTGTGTAGATAAAATGAATACTTTCATCAACAATGAAAAGTTCAACAAGAAGAAAGTGATCCTCATAATGGGGGCCACAGGAACGGGAAAATCCCGTGTCTCTGTTGACCTTGCCATCCATTTTCGAGGAGAAATAATCAACTCGGATAAAATGCAAGTTTACAAGGGACTCGAAATTGTTATAAACAAGATCACACACACTGAAAAACAAGGCGTACGACACTATTTGTTAGGTATATATATTTATTTTAAAGAATACTTATATCAAATCAGTACCTAGATAATTTTATAGTAGTAATTATAGATTCTAGTGAAAAATATACTTTACTATTAAAAAATTATTTCTTTCAATTCTTATAAAGTTAATTTGATCACATTTTCTTAGATGAAATTGAGCCAGATTCAGACTTCACAGCTGAAGAGTTTTGTTTGCAAGCTGTTGTCTACATAGATAAAATACTGAAGACTCAACGTGTTCCAATTATTGTTGGAGGGTCAAATTCGTATATTGAAAAACTTGTGGAAGACCCTATGTTCATGTTCAAATATAAGTATGATAGTTGCTTTATTTGGATTGATGTTGAGCAATCAGTCTTGAACCGTAGAGTTGACATGAGGGTTTATCAAATGGTCAACGCAGGTAATTTTTGTAATTATTTTATGTATCAATCAAAATTTAATATCATTCAGCTAGCTAAAAACTTTTCTTATATAATTTTCTTAATAATACATTTGGTTATCAAATCTATGTTCTAATAAATTTGTGTTGCATGCAGGGCTAGTGGATGAGGTGCGACAGATTTTCATTCCAGATGCAGATTACACCAAAGGAATTCGACGGTCCATTGGTGTCCCTGAAATGGACAGATATTTAAGGGAAGAAACGAATATAGACGGAGATGATGAATCAAAGGAGATGATTCTTCAAGCTTCAATTTCAAGTATCAAGCGTAATACTCGTACGTTAATTTGTAACCAACTTGACAAGATTCAACGATTAATAAACGAGAAAATGTGGTCAGTGCATCATATTATGGCTACGGACGTTTTCAAAGAACATAGAAAAGAAGATACTGACAAATCATGGAGGAATACTGTTTTGCAACCATGCCTAGATATTGTGAAAAGATTTCTCAAAAATGAATAATATTATTGAGTGTACATAAACAGTCGTTATCTCCATCTTCTGTTTTGGTCACTTTAATTTTTGACCTATTTTGTACAGTATGTATCACATTACAAATATACATATAATATGACCCTTCTTTCTATATATGTTACTCTTATCTGTAAAAAAATTCTTATTATAGATAAAATATTTATTTTAAGTTCCGATCAAAGCCCAAGCCCCAAGTCCAAGTCCAAGTCTTCTATATTTAATATATATTAATATGAATACGTACGTACACAATTACATGAGATCACTCAGATTGTCAAGCTAATAGAGTGATAAAATAATAAATTCGGGAAGATTCCACCCTAAAAGGATTTTAAATAATAGATTTCTTAACTCAAAAATTAAAAATGTTACACAGACAAAGTAGATAAAATAGTAAATTTATAATCTATCGGTAATGAATATATTATACCTAATTCTATCACGGTGATTGAAGCTTGATTCAATAAAATCCTTATCTATTATTATATGGTGCACAAGTCAATATAAATACTCGTAATTGAAATAGTTATAGATAATTGTTCACTTCCCTCTTATGGAATTAGACTTAACACTTATGACGTGTTGTTAAATAGTGTAAGATTTGACGAATTATCACTTCAATATATTCCGTCAGAAATATTATTGAGTTCTTTTTACAATCCTTTTGTAATAGATCTTTCCGTCAACTCTATTTGTGATCTCATAACAATATACATCTAGAAACTTCATCCTAAAATAATTTAAGCTTTATCGCCAAAATTCAAGGTGACACAAATCTAAATTTTTTCATGAACTATTCTTATTATAAAAGATATGAATATATATTTAATTTGGTATACTAATTAATAAACTTATAATTAATTACATTTTTACCATAAAAGCCCAACTCTATGTGATCTCCTAACAACGTACACTAATAACTTTATCCTAAAATATATTTAATAATAATTACCAAAATACAAGTTGACATATCTATAAACTTTTCAAAAGTCATTCTTATCCTAAAATATATCAGTAATTATGAAATTGGTATGTCAATTAATAAGTCCACAAACAGATTTTACTATAAAAGCCGAATGCAATTTTCTTTTCACATCCACCATCAAGTAAAATTTATATTTTTACAAAGTATATTCCAAGTCAAGCAAGGTTTCTACTCACTAGGTTTGTATTTACAAGATTTTTAATGTCTGACTTTATGCATTCACTATTATAAACTATTTTTTTGTGTGTAGATAAAATGAATACTTTCATCAACAATGAAAAGTTCAACAAGAAGAAAGTGATCCTCATAATGGGGGCCACAGGAACGGGAAAATCCCGTGTCTCTGTTGACCTTGCCATCCATTTTCGAGGAGAAATAATCAACTCGGATAAATGCAAGTTTACAAGGGACTCGAAATTGTTATAAACAAGATCACACACACTGAAAAACAAGGCGTACGACACTATTTGTTAGGTATATATATTTATTTTAAAGAATACTTATATCAAATCAGTACCTAGATAATTTTATAGTAGTAATTATAGATTCTAGTGAAAAATATAATTTACTATTAAAAAATTATTTCTTTCAATTCTTATAAAGTTAATTTGATCACATTTTCTTAGATGAAATTGAGCCAGATTCAGACTTCACAGCTGAAGAGTTTTGTGTGCAAGCTGTTGTCTATATAGATAAAATACTGATGACTCAACGTGTTCCAATTATTGTTGGAGGGTCAAATTCGTATATTGAAAAACTTGTGGAAGACCCTATGTTCATGTTCAAATATAAGTATGATAGTTGCTTTATTTGGATTGATGTTGATTAATCAGTCTTGAACCGTAGAGTTGACATGAGGGTTTATCAAATGGTCAACGCAGGTAATTTTTGTAATTATTTTATGTATCAATCAAAATTTAATATCATCCAGCTAGCTAAAAACTTTTCTTATATAATTTTCTTAATAATACATTTGGTTATCAAATCTATGTTCTAATAAATTTGTGTTGCATGCAGGGCTAGTGGATGAGGTGCGACAGATTTTCATTCCAGATGCAGATTACACCAAAGAAATTTGACGGTCCATTGGTGTCCCCTAAATGGACAGATATTTAAGCGAAGAAACGAATATAGACGGAGATGATGAATCAAAGGAGATGATTCTTCAAGCTTCAATTTCAAGTATCAAGCGTAATACTCGTACGTTAATTTGTAACCAACTTGACAAGATTCACTAATAAACGAGAAAATGTGGTCAGTGCATCATATTATGCCTTCGGACGATTTCAAAGAACATAGAAAAGAATATACTGGCGAATCATGGAGGAATACTGTTTTGCAACCATGCCTAGATATTGTGAAAAGATTTCTCAAAAATGAATAATATTTTTGAGTGTACATAAACAGTCGTCATCTCAATCTTCTGTTTTGTCACTTTAATTTTTGACCTATTTTGTACAGTATGTATCACATTACAAATATACATATAATATGACCCTTCTTTCTATATATGTTACTCTTATCTGTAAAAAAATTCTTATTATAGAAAAAATATTTCTTTTAAGTTCCGATCAAAGCCCAAGCCCCAAGTCCAAAACCAAGTCTTCTATATTTAATATATATTAATATGAATACGTACGTACACAATTACATGAGATCACTCAGATTGTCAAGCTAATAGAGTGATAAAATAATAAATTCGGGAAGATTCCACCCTAAAAGGATTTTAAATAATAGATTTCTTAACTCAAAAATTAAAATGTTACACAGACAAAGTAGATAAAATAGTAAATTTATAATCCATCGGTAATGAATATATTATACCTAATTCTATCACGGTGATTGAAGCTTGATTCAATAAAATTCTTATCTATTATTATATGGTGCACAAGTCAATATAAATACTCGTAATTGAAATAGTTATAGATAATTGTTCACTTCCCTCTTATGGAATTAGATTTAACACTTATGACG
Organism: Solanum sitiens; assembly: GCA_016801875.1. Lineage (NCBI taxonomy): Eukaryota > Viridiplantae > Streptophyta > Magnoliopsida > Solanales > Solanaceae > Solanum > Solanum sitiens. The sequence goes on from JABWTJ010000001.1 coordinate 21,070,375, forward strand.
TGTTGTTAAATAGTGTAAGATTTGACGAATTATCACTTCAATATATTCCGTCAGAAATATTATTGAGTTCTTTTTACAATCCTTTTGTAATAGATCTTTCCGTCAACTCTATTTGTGATCTCATAACAATATACATCTAGAAACTTCATCCTAAAATAATTTAAGCTTTATCGCCATAATTCAAGGTGACACAAATCTAAATTTTTTCATGAAGTATTCTTATTATAAAAGATATCAATATATATTTAATTTGGTATACTAATTAATAATCTTATAATTAATTACATTTTTACCATAAAAGCCCAACTCTATGTGATCTCCTAACAACGTACACTAATAACTTTATCCTAAAATATATTTAATAATAATTACCAAAATACAAGTTCACATATCTATAAACTTTTCAAAAGTCATTCTTATCCTAAAATATATCAGTAATTATGAAATTGGTATGTCAATTAATAAGTCCACAAACAGATTTTACTATAAAAGCCGAATGCAATTTTCTTTTCACATCCACCATCAAGTAAAATTTATATTTTTACAAAGTATATTCCAAGTCAAGCAAGGTTTCTACTCACTAGGTTTGTATTTACAAGATTTTTAATGTCTGACTTTATGCATTCACTATTATAAACTATTTTTTTGTGTGTAGATAAAATGAATACTTTCATCAACAATGAAAAGTTCAACAAGAAGAAAGTGATCCTCATAATGGGGGCCACAGGAACGGGAAAATCCCGTGTCTCTGTTGACCTTGCCATCCATTTTCGAGGAGAAATAATCAACTCGGATAAATGCAAGTTTACAAGGGACTCGAAATTGTTATAAACAAGATCACACACACTGAAAAACAAGGCGTACGACACTATTTGTTAGGTATATATATTTATTTTAAAGAATACTTATATCAAATCAGTACCTAGATAATTTTATAGTAGTAATTATAGATTCTAGTGAAAAATATACTTTACTATTAAAAAATATTTCTTTCAATTCTTATAAAGTTAATTTGATCACATTTTCTTAGATGAAATTGAGCCAGATTCAGACTTCACAGCTGAAGAGTTTTGTTTGCAAGCTGTTGTCCACATAGATAAAATACTGAAGACTCAACGTGTTCCAATTATTGTTGGAGGGTCAAATTCTTATATTGAAAAACTTGTGGAAGACCCTATGTTCATGTTCAAATATAAGTATGATAGTTGCTTTATTTGGATTGATGTTGAGCAATCAGTCTTGAACCGTAGAGTTGACATGAGGGTTTATCAAATGGTCAACGCAGGTAATTTTTGTAATTATTTTATGTATCAATCAAAATTTAATATCATTCAGCTAGCTAAAAACTTTTCTTATATAATTTTCTTAATAATACATTTGGTTATCAAATCTATGTTCTAATAAATTTGTGTTGCATGCAGGGCTAGTGGATGAGGTGCGACAGATTTTCATTCCAGATGCAGATTACACCAAAGGAATTCGACGGTCTATTGGTGTCCCTGAAATGGACAGATATTTAAGGGAAGAAACGAATATAGACGGAGATGATGAATCAAAGGAGATGATTCTTCAAGCTTCAGTTTCAAGTATCAAGCTTAATACTCGTACGTTAATTTGTAACCAACTTGACAAGATTCAACGATTAATAAACGAGAAAATGTGGTCAGTGCATCATATTATGGCTACGGACGTTTTCAAAGAACATAGAAAAGAAGATACTGACAAATCATGGAGGAATACTGTTTTGCAACCATGCCTAGATATTGTGAAAAGATTTCTCAAAAATGAATAATATTATTGAGTGTACATAAACAGTCGTTATCTCCATCTTCTGTTTTGGTCACTTTAATTTTTGACCTATTTTGTACAGTATGTGTCACATTACAAATATACATATAATATGACCCTTCCTTCTATATATGTTACTCTTATCTGCAAAAAAAATCTTATTATTGAAAAAATATTTATTTTAAGTTCCGATCAAAGCCCAAGCCCCAAGTCCAAGTCCAAGTCTTCTATATTTAATATATATTAATATGAATACGTACGTACACAATTACATGAGATCACTCAGATTATCAAGCTAATAGAGTGATAAAATAATAAATTCGGGAAGATTCCACCCTAAAAGGATTTTAAATAATAGATTTCTTAACTCAAAAATTAAAAATGTTACACAGACAAAGTAGATAAAATAGTAAATTTATAATCTATCGGTAATGAATATATTATACCTAATTCTATCACGGTGATTGAAGCTTGATTCAATAAAATCCTTATCTATTATTATATGGTGCCCAAGTCAATATAAATACTCGTAATTGAAATAGTTATAGATAATTGTTCACTTCCCTCTTATGGAATTAGACTTAACACTTATGACGTGTTGTTAAATAGTGTAAGATTTGACGAATTATCACTTCAATATATTCCGTCAGAAATATTATTGAGTTCTTTTTACAATCCTTTTGTAATAGATCTTTCCGTCTACTCTATTTGTGATCTCATAACAATATACATCTAGAAACTTCAGCCTAAAATAATTTAAGCTTTATCGCCACAATTCAAGGTGACAAAAATCTTAATTTTTTCATGAACTATTCATATTATTAAAGATATGAATATATATTTAATTTGGTATACTAATTAATAAACTTATAATTAATTACATTTTTACCATAAAAGCCCAACTCTATGTGATCTCCTAACAAAGTACACTAACAACTTTATCCTAAAATATATTTAATAATAATTACCAAAATACAAGTTGACATATCTATAAACTTTTCAAAAGTCATTCTTATCCTAAAATATATCAGTAATTATGAAATTGGTATGTCAATTAATAAGTCCACAAACAGATTTTACTATAAAAGCCGAATGCAATTTCTTTTCACATCCACCATCAAAAAAAATTTATATTTTTACAAAGTATATTCCAAGTCAAGCAAGGTTTCTACTTACTAGCTTTGTATTTACAAGATTTTTAATGTCTGACTTTATGCATTCACTATTATAAACTATTTTTTTTTTTGTGTAGATAAAATGAATACTTTCATCAACAATGAAAAGTTCAACAAGAAGAAAGTGATCCTCATAATGGGGGCCACAGGAACGGAAAAATCCCGTCTCTCTGTTGACGTTTCCACCCATTTTCGAGGAGAAATAATCAACTCGGATAAAATGCAAGTTTACAAGGGACTCAAAATTGTTACAAACAAGATCACACACACTGAAAAACAAGGCGTACGACACTATTTGTTAGGTATATATATATATTTATTTTAAAGAATACTTATATCAAATCAGTACCTAGATAATTTTATAGTAGTAATTATAGATTCTAGTGAAAAATATACTTTACTATTAAAAAATTATTTCTTTCAATTCTGATAAAGTTAATTTGATCACATTTTCTTAGATGAAATTGAGCCAGATTCAGACTTCACAGCTGAAGATTTTTGTTTGCAAGTTGTTGTCTACATAGATAAAATACTGAAGACTCAACGTGTTCCAATTATTGTTGGAGGGTCAAATTCGTATATTGAAAAACCTGTGGAAGACCCTGTGTTCATGTTCAAATATAAGTATGATAGTTGCTTTATTTGGATTGATGTTGGGCAATCAGTCTTGAACCGTAGAGTTGACATGAGGGTTGATCAAATGGTCAACACAGGTAATTTTTGTAATTATTTTATGTATCAATCAAAATTTAATATCATTCAGCTAGCTAAAAACTTTTCTTATATAATTTTCTTAATAACACATTTGGTTATCAAATCTATGTTCTAATAAATTTGTGTTGCATGCAGGGCTAGTGGATGAGGTGCGACAGATTTTCATTCCAGATGCAGATTACACCAAAGGAATCCGACGGTCCGTTGGAGTCCCTGAAATGGACAGATATTTAAGGGAAGAAACGAATATAGACGGAGATGATGAATCAAAGGAGATGATTCTTCAAGCTTCAATTTCAAGTATCAAGGGTAATACTCATACTTTAATTTGTAACCAACTTGACAAGATTCAACGATTAATAAACGAGAAAATGTGGTATGTGCATCATATTATGGCTACGGACGTTTTCAAAGAAGATAGAAAAGAAGATCCTGACGAATCATGGAGGAATACTGTTTTGCAACCATGCCTAGATATTGTGAAAAGATTTCTCAAAAATGAATAATATTATTGAGTGTACATAAACAGTCGTTATCTCCATCTTCTGTTTTGGTCACTTTAATTTTTGACCTATTTTGTACAGTATGTATCACATTACAAATATACATATAATATGACCCTTCTTTCTATATATGTTACTCTTATCTGTAAAAAAATTCTTATTATAGATAAAATATTTATTTTAAGTTCCGATCAAAGCCCAAGTCCAAGTCTTCTATATTTAATATATATTAATATGAATACGTACGTACACAATTACATGAGATCACTCAGATTGTCAAGCTAATAGAGTGATAAAATAATAAATTCGGGAAGATTCCACCCTAAAAGGATTTTAAATAATAGATTTCTTAACTCAAAAATTAAAAATGTTACATATACAAAGTAGATAAAATAGTAAATTTATAATCTATCGGTAATGAATATATTATACCTAATTCTATCACGGTGATTGAAGCTTGATTCAATAAAATCCTTATCTATTATTATATGGTGCACAAGTCAATATAAATAGTAGTAATTGAAATAGTTATAGATAATTGTTCTCTTTTCTCTTATCGAATTAGACTTAACACTTATGACGTGTTGTTAAATAGTGTAAGATTTGACGAATTATCACTTCAATATATTCCGTCAGAAATATTATTGAGTTCTTTTTACAATCCTTTTGTAATAGATCTTTCCGTCAACTCTATTTGTGATCTCATAACAATATACATCTAGAAACTTCATCCTAAAATAATTTAAGCTTTATCGCCAAAATTCAAGGTGACACAAATCTAAATTTTTTCATGAACTATTCATATTATTAAAGATATCAATATATATTTAATTTGGTATACTAATTAATAAACTTATAATTAATTACATTTTTACCATAAAAGCCCAACTCTATGTGATCTCCTAACAAAGTACACTAACAACTTTATCCTAAAAGATATTTAATAATAATTACCAAAATACAAGTTGACATATCTATAAACTTTTCAAAAGTCATTCTTATCCTAAAATATATCAGTAATTATGAAATTGGTATGTCAATTAATAAGTCCACAAACAGATTTTACTATAAAAGCCGAATGCAATTTCTTTTCACATCCACCATCAAAAAAAATTTATATTTTTACAAAGTATATTCCAAGTCAAGCAAGGTTTCTACTTACTAGCTTTGTATTTACAAGATTTTTAATGTCTGACTTTATGCATTCACTATTATAAACTATTTTTTTTTTGTGTAGATAAAATGAATACTTTCATCAACAATGAAAAGTTCAACAAGAAGAAAGTGATCCTCATAATGGGGGCCACAGGAACGGAAAAATCCCGTCTCTCTGTTGACGTTTCCACCCATTTTCGAGGAGAAATAATCAACTCGGATAAAATGCAAGTTTACAAGGGACTCAAAATAGTTACAAACAAGATCACACACACTGAAAAACAAGGCGTACGACACTATTTGTTAGGTATATATATATATTTATTTTAAAGAATACTTATATCAAATCAGTACCTAGATAATTTTATAGTAGTAATTATAGATTCTAGTGAAAAATATACTTTACTATTAAAAAATTATTTCTTTGAATTCTGATAAAGTTAATTTGATCACATTTTCTTAGATGAAATTGAGACAGATTCAGACTTCACAGCAGAAGATTTTTGTTTGCAAGTTGTTGTCTACATAGATAAAATACTGAAGACTCAACGTGTTCCAATTATTGTTGGAGGGTCAAATTCGTATATTGAAAAACCTGTGGAAGACCCTGTGTTCATGTTCAAATATAAGTATGATAGTTGCTTTATTTGGATTGATGTTGGGCAATCAGTCTTGAACCGTAGAGTTGACATGAGGGTTGATCAAATGGTCAACACAGGTAATTTTTGTAATTATTTTATGTATCAATCAAAATTTAATATCATTCAGCTAGCTAAAAACTTTTCTTATATAATTTTCTTAATAACACATTTGGTTATCAAATCTATGTTCTAATAAATTTGTGTTGCATGCAGGGCTAGTGGATGAGGTGCGACAGATTTTCATTCCAGATGCAGATTACACCAAAGGAATCCGACGGTCCGTTTGAGTCCCTGAAATGGATAGATATTTAAGGGAAGAAACGAATATAGACGGAGATGATGAATCAAAGGAGATGATTCTTCAAGCTTCAATTTCAAGTATCAAGGGTAATACTCATACTTTAATTTGTAACCAACTTGACAGGATTCAACGATTAATAAACGAGAAAATGTGGTATGTGCATCATATTATGGCTACGAACGTTTTCAAAGAAGATAGAAAAGAAGATCCTGACGAATCATGGAGGAATACTGTTTTGCAACCATGCCTAGATATTGTGAAAAGATTTCTCAAAAATGAATAATATTATTGAGTGTACATAAACAGTCGTTATCTCCATCTTCTGTTTTGGTCACTTTAATTTTTGACCTATTTTGTACAGTATGTATCACATTACAAATATACATATAATATGACCCTTCTTTCTATATATGTTACTCTTATCTGTAAAAAAATTCTTATTATAGATAAAATATTTATTTTAAGTTCCGATCAAAGCCCAAGTCCAAGTCTTCTATATTTAATATATATTAATATGAATACGTACGTACACAATTACATGAGATCACTCAGATTGTCAAGCTAATAGAGTGATAAAATAATAAATTCGGGAAGATTCCACCCTAAAAGGATTTTAAATAATAGATTTCTTAACTCAAAAATTAAAAATGTTACATATACAAAGTAGATAAAATAGTAAATTTATAATCTATCGGTAATGAATATATTATACCTAATTCTATCACGGTGATTGAAGCTTGATTCAATAAAATCCTTATCTATTATTATATGGTGCACAAGTCAATATAAATAGTAGTAATTGAAATAGTTATAGATAATTGTTCTCTTTTCTCTTATCGAATTAGACTTAACACTTATGACGTGTTGTTAAATAGTGTAAGATTTGACGAATTATCACTTCAATATATTCCGTCAGAAATATTATTGAGTTCTTTTTACAATCCTTTTGTAATAGATCTTTCCGTCAACTCTATTTGTGATCTCATAACAATATACATCTAGAAACTTCATCCTAAAATAATTTAAGCTTTATCGCCAAAATTCAAGGTGACACAAATCTAAATTTTTCATGAACTATTCATATTATTAAAGATATCAATATATATTTAATTTGGTATACTAATTAATAAACTTATAATTAATTACATTTTTACCATAAAATCCCAACTCTATGTGATCTCCTAACAACGTACACTAATAACTTTATCCTAGAAGATATTTAATAATAATTACCAAAATACAAGTTGACATATCTATAAACTTTTCAAAAGTCATTCTTATCCTAAAATATATCAGTAATTATGAAATTGGTATGTCTGTTAATAAGTCCACAAACAGATTTTACTATAAAAGCCGAATGTAATTTCTTTTCACATCCACCATCAAGAAAAATTTATATTTTTACAAAGTATATTCCAAGTCAAGCAAGGTTTCTACTTACTAGCTTTGTATTTACAAGATTTTTAATGTCTGACTTTACGCATTCACTATGATACACTATTTTTTTTGTGTGTAGATAAAATGAATACTTTCATCAACAATGAAAAGTTCAATAAGAAGAAAGTGATCCTCATAATGGGGGCCACAGGAACGGGAAAATCCCGTCTCTCTATTGACCTTGCCACCCATTTTCGAGGAGAAATAATCAACTCGGATAAAATGCAAATTTACAAGGGACTTGAAATTGTTAGAAACAAGATCACACACACTGAAAAACAAGGCGTACGACACTATTTGTTAGGTATATATATTTATTTTAAAGAATACTTATATCAAATGAGTACCTAGATAATTTTATAGTAGTAATTATAGATTCTAGTGAAAAATATACTTTACTATTAAAAAATTATTTCTTTCAATTCTGATAAAGTTAATTTGATCACATTTTCTTAGATGAAATTGAGCCAGATTCAAACTTCACAGCTGAAGATTTTTGTTTGCAAGCTGTTATCTACATAGATAAAATACTGAAGACTCAACGTGTTCCAATTATTGTTGGAGGGTCAAATTCGTATATTGAAAAACTTGTGGAAGACCCCGTGTTCATGTTCAAATATGTCACGACCCAAAATCGAGCCGCGAGTAACACCCACACTTATCCTACTATGTGAGCGAACCAACCAATCTAAAACCCCAACATATTGAACAAAATATAAAGCGGAAGACTTAAAACTCATTAACGAAATCAATTAAATAACTTCTAAAATTTATAACTCATTATCCCCAAAATCTGGAAGTCATCATCACAAGAACATCTATCCTCAAGTTACTAATCTAAAAGTATCTAAGAAGCTAAAATAAATAAAAGGCTAGTCCATGCCGGAAGTTCAAGGCATCAAGACATTGAAGAGAAGATCCAGTCCAAGCTAGAAGCATTAGCTCACCCTGAAATCCGGTGTAGTGAAGACTGGCTAGAATTGCTGTTGAGTTGAAGACGACGGTACGTTTGCTGCATTCCCCAAATAACAAAGAAAGAAACAACAAGTAGGGGGTCAGTACAAAACACAAGTACTGAGTAGGTATCATCGGCCAACTCAAAATAGAAAACAGTATATATCAGTTCATATCATAAATCAACTACAATACTCAACATGTAGCAACAAGTACTATAATCATCAATAAGTACTACAAGTTCATCCATGAGGACTCAAGCCTCAATACCACACTCATTTGGGAAATTAGGTTCATTACATTGAGTATATTAACATCTCTCAAGATTCATTATTTTCTTCCTCTTGTGTCGGTACGTGACACTCCGATCCCCTACTACTATGTGTCGGAACGTGACACTCCGATCCCCTACTTCTACGTGTCGGTTCGTGACACCCGATCCCCTAATACTATGTGTCGGAACATGACACTCCGATCATAGTCTAACGTGTTTATTTCGGTTCGTGGACAACCCGATCCCCAATACTAATGTGTCAGAACGTGACACTTTCCGATCCCCCCCCCTCCCCTAATTCTACTGTTCGGTTCCGTGACACCCGAGTCCCCTAATACTATGTGTCGGAAACGTGACACTCCGATCCCCTATTCTACGGGTCGGTTCGTGACACCGATCCCCCGAATACTATGGTCGGAACGGGACACGTACTCCGATCCCCGAAATTCTACGTGGCGGTTCGGACACCCGATCCCCTAATACTATGGGGTCCCGGAACGTGGACAACTCTGATTCCACTAAACATCATTCCTAATCAATTCACAGCTTCTTTTAGACCAAGGCATCATCAATAACAAGGTGAATTAGGGTTCTTCAAGATTTTGGATTCAAAGCTTCATTATGCTTATTTTATCACAATCACATAATCACATTCATGCAAGCATACAATTAAGCATATAGAAGGGTTTACAATACTACCAATACATATCATTCACTATTAAGAGTTTACTACGAATAGTATCAAACCATAACCTACCTTCACCAAGGGTTCTTGATCAAGCAAGCAATCTCTCCAAGCTTTTTGTTCCTCTTTGGTTGTCTCTCTAAATCGATCGTTCCTCTCTTCTCCTTATTCTCTCTATTTTTTCTTCTTCCAAACTCTCTCTCTTTTCCCTAATTTAGCATATAATTAGGTATAAAAGATGAGGAAATAACCCAATAAGTAACTCAAGGTTATCTCCTTCACACCCCCAAGAAATTGAGTTTTTAACATTGACCCACGAAATTTATAATTATAACAAGAATAGTCCAAAACTCCCCTTTAAAACTTACCCAGAAATTTGACCCAGACTGGGATTACGCAACCTGTGACGGTCCGTCGTGCCTACGACGGTCCGTCCTGCACTTCCGTCACGACGGACAGAGAATTGCTCTCAGTACCCAATTCTCAAGAGTTGAAGTGTTTTGAAACGGAACCTCACAACGGTCCGTCATGTCTGTGACGGTCCGTCCTGCAGGTCCGTCACAGANTAGCTATACTTTAAAATATATTATTTTCTTTATGCATTAAGTTTACTAAGCCTTAAGAATTCATGCATGTTCACTAAGATGTCGTTTCGATGAATGAAACGTAACAAATAAAAGTTTATCATAAATATCTTAAAACTGAATGATTATTAAAAAATTCTTCATCCAATGGTGAGCCTTGCACGATGTCCTATCGATAATTTTTATTATGTGATTGGCAAAAGAGAATATTAAAATATGTTTAGTTAATTACGTATTGCTGATATTACGACATCGCCACTGCTCTTTATGAGTAAAATTATGTTTTTCTTACAAAATGTTGATATTACGACACTGCCACTATTGTTTACACATAAATCGCTTTTGCTAATAGCGTTTTATGAGTAAAATTTTGTTTTTCCTACGAATTGTTGAAATTACTATATTACGACTACCCTTTATACATGAATCGCGTTTTAATTTTATTTTTCTTACAAATTGTTGATATTACGATATTGCCACTACTTTTTGTACATGAATCGCGTTTAGTTATGAGTAGAATTATGTTTTTTCTTATAAATTGTTGATATTACTATATATTACTCTTGCGTTATATTTTATTTGTCAAATATTTCGAATATATATATACACACACTTATTACTTTAATCATATCAATAAAAATCATAATTATTTTTCTATTTTATACTCAACATTAATGACTTATTCCTAAGTCATTTTTCAAGACGTAATATTATTCGTCAATTAATAAAAACATTATATGAATTATATTCTCATATCAATTTTATTTCTTGCAAAACGTGTAAAATTTAAAATGAATAAGTAAAAATTAACTGCGGGGCAATCACTTAACATTTGAATTAATTAGCGTAATGTAAATGATTGTACGTTGAAGGAAAATAAAGTTGTGTTATTTCTTTTTTACAGTGTTAGTGGACCGAGTATATATATAACACTAAACTGTTTAAATGTATCGATCATATTTTAAATGAACACATGTACGTGTAATATATTATACGCAATTCATACTAGACTTTTCGATTTTCAAATTTGAAAATACCTATACGCATATTTATAAATGTAGGTTACGTTAATAAGTTAGCTATACTTTAAAATATATTAATTTCTTTATGCATTAAGTTTACGAAGCCTTAAGAATTCATGCATGTTCACTAAGATGTCGTTTCGATAAATGAAACGTAACAAATAAAAGTTTATCATAAATATCTTAAAACTGAATGATTATTAAAAAATTCTTCATCCAATGGTGAGCCTTGCACGATGTCCTATCGATAATTTTTATTATGTGATTGGCAAAAGAGAATATTAAAATATGTTTAGTTAATTACGTATTGCTGATATTACGACATCGCCACTGCTCTTTATGAGTAAAATTATGTTTTTCTTACAAAATGTTGATATTACTACACTGCCACTATTGTTTACACATAAATCGCGTTTGCTAATAGCGTTTTATGAGTAAAATTTTGTTTTTCCTACGAATTGTTGAAATTACTATATTGCCACTACCCTTTATACATTTATCGCATTTTAATTTTATTTTTCTTACAAATTGTTGATATTACGATATTGCCACAACTTTTTGTACATGAAATCGCGTTCAGCTATGAGTAGAATTATGTTTTTTCTTATAAATTGTTGATATTACTATATATTACTCTTGCGTTTTATTTTATTTGTCAAATATTTCAAATATATATATACACACACTTATTACTTTAATCATATCAATAAAAATCATAATTATTTTTCTATTTTATACTCAACATTAATCACTTATTCCTAAGTCATTTTTCAAGACGTAATATTATTCATCAATTAATAAAAATATTATATGAATTATATTCTCATATCAATTTTATTTCTTGCAAAACGTGTAAAATTTAAAATGAATAAGTAAAAATTAACTGCGGGGCAATCACTTAACATTTGAATTAATTAGCGTAATGTAAATGATTGTACGTTGAAGGAAAATAAAGTTGTGTTATTTCTTTTTTACAGTGTTAGTGGACCGAGTATATATATAACACTAAACTGTTTAAATGTATCGATAATATTTCGACACTCATATTATGGCATATTTTAAATGAACTCATGTACGTGTAATATATTATACGCAATTCATACTAGACTCTTCGATTTTCAAATTTGAAAATACTTATACGCATATTTATAAATGTAGGTTACGTTAATAAGCTAGCTATACTTTAAAATATATTATTTTCTTTATGCATTAAGTTTACTAAGCCTTAAGAATTCATGCATGTTCACTAAGATGTCGTTTCGATGAATGAAACGTAACAAATAAAAGTTTATCATAAATATCTTAAAACTGAATGATTATTAAAAAATTCTTCATCCAATGGTGAGCCTTGCACGATGTCCTATCGATAATTTTTATTATGTGATTGGCAAAAGAGAATATTAAAATATGTTTAGTTAATTACGTATTGCTGATATTACGACATCGCCACTGCTCTTTATGAGTAAAATTATGTTTTTCTTACAAAATGTTGATATTACGACACTGCCACTATTGTTTACACATAAATCGCGTTTGCTGATAGCGTTTTATGAGTAAAATTTTGTTTTTCCTACGAATTGTTGAAATTACTACATTACCACTACCCTTTATACATGAATCGCGTTTTAATTTTATTTTTCTTACAAATTGTTGATATTACGATATTGCCACTACTTTTTGTACATGAATCGCGTTTAGTTATGAGTAGAATTATGTTTTTTCTTATAAATTGTTGATATTACTATATATTACTCTTGCGTTTTATTTTATTTGTCAAATATTTCGAATATATATATACACACACTTATTACTTTAATCATATCAAGAAAAATCATTGTTATTTTTCTATTTTATACTCAACATTAATGACTTATTCCTAGGTCATTTTTCAAGTCGTAATATTATTCGTCAATTAATAAAAACATTATATGAATTATATTCTCATATCAATTTTATTTCTTGCAAAACGTGTAAAATTTAAAATGAATAAGTAAAAATTAACTGCGGGGCAATCACTTAACATTTGAATTAATTAGCGTAATGTAAATGATTGTACGTTGAAGGAAAATAAAGTTGTGTTATTTCTTTTTTACAGTGTTAGTGGACCGAGTATATATATAACACTAAACTGTTTAAATGTATCGATCATATTTTAAATGAACACATGTACGTGTAATATATTATACGCAATTCATACTAGACTTTTCGATTTTCAAATTTGAAAATACCTATACGCATATTTATAAATGTAGGTTACGTTAATAAGTTAGCTATACTTTAAAATATATTATTTTCTTTATGCATTAAGTTTACTAAGCCTTAAGAATTCATGCATGTTCACTAAGATGTCATTTCGATGAATGAAACGTAACAAATAAAAGTTTATCATAAATATCTTAAAACTGAATGATTATTAAAAAATTCTTCATCCAATGGTGAGCCTTGCACGATGTCCTATAGATAATTTTTATTATGTGATTGGCAAAAGAGAATATTAAAATATGTTTAGTTAATTACGTATTGCTGATATTACGACTTCGCCACTGCTCTTTATGAGTAAAATTATGTTTTTCTTACAAAATGTTGATATTACAACACTGCCACTATTGTTTACACATAAATCGCGTTTGCTGATAGCGTTTTATGAGTAAAATTTTAGTTTTCCTACGAATTGTTGAAATTACTACATTACCACTACCCTTTATACATGAATCGCGTTTTAATTTTATTTTTCTTACAAATTGTTGATATTACGATATTGCCACTACTTTTTGTACATGAATCGCATTTAGTTATGAGTAGAATTATGTTTTTTCTTATAAATTGTTGATATTACTATATATTACTCTTGCGTTATATTTTATTTGTCAAATATTTCGAATATATATATACACACACTTATTACTTTAATCATATCAAGAAAAATCATTGTTATTTTTCTATTTTATACTCAACATTAATGACTTATTCCTAGGTCATTTTTCAAGTCGTAATATTATTCGTCAATTAATAAAAACATTATATGAATTATATTCTCATATCAATTTTATTTCTTGCAAAACGTGTAAAATTTAAAATGAATAAGTAAAAATTAACTGCGGGGCAATCACTTAACATTTGAATTAATTAGCGTAATGTAAATGATTGTACGTTGAAGGAAAATAAAGTTGTGTTATTTCTTTTTTACAGTGTTAGTGGACCGAGTATATATATAACACTAAACTGTTTAAATGTATCGATCATATTTTAAATGAACACATGTACGTGTAATATATTATACGCAATTCATACTAGACTTTTCGATTTTCAAATTTGAAAATACCTATACGCATATTTATAAATGTAGGTTACGTTAATAAGTTAGCTATACTTTAAAATATATTATTTTCTTTATGCATTAAGTTTACTAAGCCTTAAGAATTCATGCATGTTCACTAAGATGTCATTTCGATGAATGAAACGTAACAAATAAAAGTTTATCATAAATATCTTAAAACTGAATGATTATTAAAAAATTCTTCATCCAATGGTGAGCCTTGCACGATGTCCTATAGATAATTTTTATTATGTGATTGGCAAAAGAGAATATTAAAATATGTTTAGTTAATTACGTATTGCTGATATCACGACATCGCCACTGCTCTTTATGAGTAAAATTATGTTTTTCTTACAAAATGTTGATATAACGACACTGCCACTATTGTTTACACATAAATTGCGTTTGCTGATAGCGTTTATGAGTAAAATTTTGTTTTTCCTACGAATTGTTGAAATTACTATATTACCACTACCCTTTATACATGAATCGCGTTTTAATTTTATTTTTCTAACAAATTGTTGATATTACGATATTGCCACTACTTTTTGTACATGAATCGCGTTTAGTTATGAGTAGAATTATGTTTTTTCTTATAAATTGTTGATATTAATATATATTACTCTTGCGTTTTATTTTATTTGTCAAATATTTCAAATATATATATACACACACTTATTACTTTAATTATATCAAGAAAAATCATTGTTATTTTTCTATTTTATACTCAACATTAATGACTTATTCCTAGGTCATTTTTCAAGTCGTAATATTATTCGTCAATTAATAAAAACATAATATGAATTATATTCTCATATCAAGTCGTAAATGATTGTACGTTGAAGGAAAATAAAGTTGTGTTATTTCTTTTTTACAGTGTTAGTGGACCGAGTATATATATAACACTAAACTGTTTAAATGTATCGATAATATTTCGAAACTCATATTATGGCATATTTTAAATGAACACATGTACGTGTAATATATTATACGCAATTCATACTAGACTCTTCGATTTTCAAATTTGAAAATACTTATACGCATATTTATAAATGTAGGTTACGTTAATAAGGTAGCTATACTTTAAAATATATTATTTTCTTTATGCATTAAGTTTACTAAGCCTTAATAATTCATGCATGTTCACTAAGATGTCGTTTCGATGAATGAAACGTAACAAGAATATAGCACACGAAAAATCGTCGAAATAGGGGTATACGCGCTTCGGGGCTATTTTGACATTGAAAATGAATCGGAATGGCCATGAGGGCCAACCGGATGCATAGCCAAGGTCTTCACGGACGTCTACAAATAATTTTGGCAGTTTTTACGTGGGGATCCCGATCACCCAAAAAATGGTTTACTATAGCACTCGAAAAATCATCGAAATAGGGGTATGCGCTCTTCGGGGCTATTTTGACCTAGAAAATGGATCGGAATGGCCATGAGGGCCAACCGGATGCATATCCAAGGTCTTCATGGACGTCCACAAATAATTTTGGCAGTTTTGACGTCGGGATCACGATCACCCAAAAAATGGTTTACTATAGAACACGAAAAATTGTCGAAATAGGGGTATGCACGCTTCGAGGCTATTTTGACCTTGAAAATGGATTGGAATGGCCTTGAGGGCCAACCAGATGCATAGCAAAGGTCTTCACGGACGTCGACAAATAATTTTGGCAGTTTTGACATCGGGATCCGGATCACCCAAAATTTGGTTTACTATAGCACACGAAAAATCGTCGAAATAGGGTATGCGCGCTTCGGGGCTATTTTGACCTTTAAAATGGATCGGAATGGCCGTGAGGGCTAAGCGGATGCATAGCCAAGGTCTTCACGGACTTCAACAAATAATTTAGGCAGTTTTGACGTCGGGATCCCGATCACCAAAAAAATGGTTTACTATAACACACGAAATATCGTCGAAATAGGGGTATGCGCGCTTCGGGGCTATTTTGACCTTGAAAATGGATCGGAATGGCCGTGAGGGCCAACCGGATGCATAGCCAAGGTCTTCACGGATGTCTACAAATAATTTTGGCAGTTGTGACGTCGGGATCACGATCACCCAAAAAATGGTTTAATATAGCACACGAAAAATCATCGAAATATGGGTATGCGCACTTCGGGGCTATTTTGACCTTGAGAATGGATTGGAATAGCCATGAGGGCCAACCGGATGCATAGCCAAGGTCTTCACGGACGTCCACAAATAATTTTGGCAGTTTGGACATCGGGATCCCGATCACCCAAAAAATGGTTTACTATAGCACACGAAAAATCGTCGAAATAGGGGTATGAGCGCTTCGGGGCTATTTTGACCTTGGAATGGATCAGAATGGCCGTGATGGATAACCGGATGCATAGCCAAGGTCTTCATGGACGTCCATGAATAATTTTGGCAGTTTTGACGTCGGGATCCCGATCACCCAAAAATTGGTTAACTATAGCACACGAAAAATCGTCGAAATAGGGGTATGCGCGCTTCGGGGCTATTTTGACCTTGAAAATGGATTGGAATGGCCGTGTGGGCCAACTAGATGCATAGCCAAGGTCTTCACGGACGTCCACAAATAAGTTTTGCAGTTTTGACATCTGGATCCCGATCACCCAAAAAATGGTTTACTATAGCACAAGAAAAATCGTCGAAATAGGGTATGCGCTCTTCGGGGCTATTTTGACATTGAAAATGGATCGGAATGGCCGTGAGGACCAACCGGATTCATAGCTAAGGTCTTCACGGACGTCTACAAATAAGTTTGGCAGTTTTGACATTGGGATCCCGATCACCCAAATAATGGTTTACTATAGCACACAAAAAATCGTCGAAATAGGGGTATGCGCGCTTCGAGGCTATTTTGACCTTAAAAATAGATCGGAATGGTCGTGAGGGCCAACCGGATGCATAGCCAAGGTCTTTCACGAACGTCCACAAATAATTTTGGCAGTTTTAACGTCGAGATCCCGATCACCCAAAAAATGGTTTACTATAGCACATGAAAAAATCGTCGAAATAGGGGTATGCGCGCTTCGGGGCTATTTTGACCTTGAAAATGGATCGGAATGGCCGTGAGCGTCAATCGTATGCATAGCCAAGGTCTTCACGGACGTCCACAAATAATTTTGGCAGTTTTGACATCGGAATCCGGATCACCCAAAAATTGGTTTACTATAGCACACAAAAAACCATCGAAATAGGGGTATGCGCGCTTCGGGGCTATTTTGACCTTTTAAATGGATCGGAATGGCAGTGAGGGCCAACCGGATGCTTAGACAAGGTCTTCACGGACGTCCACAAATAATTTTGGCAGTTTTGACGTCGGGATCCCGATCACCCAAAAAATGGTTTACTATAGCACACAAAATATCGTCGAAATAGGGGTATGTGCGCTTTGGGGCTATTTTGACCTTGAAAATGGATCGGAATGGCCGTTAGGGCCAACCGGATGCATAACCAAGGTCTTAACGAACGTCCACAAATAATTTTGGCAGTTTTGACGTTGGAATCCCGATCACCCAAAAAATAATTTACTATAGCACACGAAAAATCGTCGAAACAGGGGTATGCGCGCTTCGGGGCTATTTTGACCTTGAAAATGGATCGGAATAGCCATGAGGGACAATCAGATGAATATCCAAGGTCTTCACGGACGTCCAAAAATAATTTTGGCAGTTTTGACGTCGCAATCCTGATTACCCAAAAAATGGTTTACTCTAGCACACGAAAAATCGTCGAAATAGGGGTATGCGCGCTTCGGGGCTATTTTGACCTTGAAAATGGATCGAAATGTCCGTGTGGGCCAACCAGATGCATAGCGAAGGTCTTCACGGATGTTCACAAATAATTTTGGCAGTTGTGACGTCGGGATTCCGATCACCCAAAAAATTGTTTAATATAGCACACGAAAAATCATATAAATAATGGTATGCGCGCTTCGGGGCTATTTTGACCTTTAAAATTGATAGAAATGGCCGTGAGGGACAACCGGATGCATAACCAAGGTCTTCATGGACGTCTACAGATAAATTTGACAGTTTTGACGTCGGGATCCCGATCATCTAAAAAATGGTTTACTCTAGCACATGAAAAATCGTCTAAATAGGGGTATGCGCGCTTGAGGGCTATTTTGACCTTGAAAATGGATCGGAATGGCTGTGAGGGCCAACCGGATGCATAGCAAAGGTATTTCACGGACGTCCACAAATAAGTTTGGCAGTTTTGACGTCGGGATCCCGATCACCCAAAAAAAGGTTTACTATAGCACATGAAAAATCGTCGAAATAGGGGTATGCGCGCTTCGGGGTTATTTTGACCTTGAAAATGGATCCGAATGGCCGTGATGGTCAACTGGATGCATACCCAAGGTCTTCACGGACGTCCACAAATAATTTTGGCAGTTTTGTTGTCGGGATCCCGATCACCCAAAAAATGGTTTACTATAGCACACGAAAAATCGTCGAAATAGGGGTATGCGCGCTTCGGGGCTATTTTGACCTTAAAAATGGATCGAAATGGCGTGAGGGCCAACCGGATGCATAGACAAGATCTTCACAGACGTCCACAAATAATTTTGGCAGTTGTGACGTCGGGATCCCGATCACCCAAAAAATGGTTTACTATAGCACACGAAAAATAGTCGAAACAGGGGTATGCGCGCTTCGGGGCTATTTTGACCTTGAAAATGGATTGGAATGTCCACGAGGGCCAACCAGATGCATAGCCAAGGTCTTCACGGACGTCCACAAATAATTTTGGCAGTTTTGACGTTGGGATCCCGATCACCCAAAAAATGGTTTACTATTACACACGAAAAATCATCGAAATAGGGGTATGCACGCTTCGGGGCTATTTTGACCTTGAAAATGGATCGGAATGACCGTGAGGGCAAACCGGATGCATAGCCAAGGTCTTCACGGACGTCCACAAATAATTTTGGCAGTTTTGTCATCGGGATCCCGATCACCCAAAAAATGGTCTACTATATCATACGAAAAATCGTCGAAATAGGGGTATGCGCGCTTCGTGTCTCTTTTGACCTTGAAAATGAATCGGAATGGCCATGAGGGTGAACCGGATGCATATCCAAGGACTTAACGAACGTCCACAAATAATTTTGGCAGTTTTGACGTCGGAATCCCGATCACCCAAAAAATAATTTACTATAGCACACGAAAAATCGTCGAAATAGGGGTATGCGCTTCGGGGCTATTTTGACCTTGAAAATGGATCGGAATGGCCGTGAGGGCCAACCGGATGCATAGCCAAGGTCTTCACGGACGTCCACAAATAATTTTGGCAGTTTTGACATCGGGATCCAAATCACCGAAAAAATGGTTTACTATAGCACACAAAAAATCGTCGAAATAGTGATATGCGCGCTTCGGGGCTATTTTGACCTTGAAAATGGATCGGAATGGCCATGAGGGCCAACCGGATGCATATCCAAGGTCTTCACGGACGTCCACAAATAATTTTGACAGTTTTATTGTCGGGATCCCGATCACCCTAAAAATGGTTTACTATAGCACACGAAAAATCGTCGAAATAGGGGTATGCGCGCTTCGGGGCTATTTTGACCTTGAAAATGGATTGGAATGGCCGTGAGGGCTAACCGAATGCATAGACAAGGTCTTCACAGACGTCCACAAATAATTTTGGCAGTTTTGACATCGGGATCCGGATCACCCAAAAATTGGATTACTATAGCACACGAAAAATCGTCGAAATAGGAGTATGCGCGCTTCGGGGCTATTTTGACCTTGAAAATGGACCGGAATGGCTGTGAGGGCCAACTGGATGCATAGCCAAGGTCTTCACGGATGTCCACAAATAATTTTTCCAGTTTTGACGTCGGGATCCCGAACACCAAAAAAATGGTTTTCTATAGCACACGAAAAATCGTCGAAATAGGGGTATGCGCGCTTCGGGTTATTTTGACCTTGAAAATGGATCGGAATGGCCGTGAGGGACAACCGGATGCATAGCCAAGGTCTTCACGGACGTCCACAAATAATTTTGGCAGTTTTAACGTCGGGATCCCGATCACCCAAAAAATGGCTTACTATAGCACATGAAAAATCGTCGAAATAGGGGTATGCGCGCTTCGGGGCTATTTTGACCTTGAAAATGGATCGGAATGGCCATGAGAGCCAACCGAATGCATAGCCAAGGTCTTCACGGACGTCCACAAATAATTTTGGCAATTTTGACGTCGGTATCCCGATCACCCAAAAAATGGTTTACTATAGCACACAAAAATCGTCGAAATAGGGGTATGCGCGCTTCGGGGCTATTTTGACCTTGACAATGGATCGGAATGGCCGTGAGGGCCAACCGGATGCATAGACAAGGTCTTCACGGATGTCCACAAATAATTTTGGCAGTTTCGACCTCGGGATCCGGATCACCCAAAAATTGGTTTTACTATAGCACACGAAAAATTGTCGAAATAGGGGTATATGCGCTTCGGGGCTATTTTGACCTTCAAAATGGATCGAAATGGCCGTGAGGACCAACCGAATGCATAGCCAAGTTATTCACGGTCGTCCACAAATAATTTTGGCAGTTTTGACGTCGGGATCCCGATCACCCAAAAAATGTTTTACTAAGCATAAAAAAAATCGTCGAAATAGGGGTATGTGCGCTTCGGGGCTATTTTGACCTTGAAAATGGATCGAAATGGCCCTGAGGGACAACCGGATGCATAGCCAAGGTCTTCACGGACGTCCACAAATAAATTTGGCAGTTTTGACGTCGGGATCACGATCACCAAAAAAATGGTTTACTATAGCACACAAAATATCATCAAAATAGGGGTATGCGCGCTTCGGGACTATTTTGTCCTTAAAAATGGATTGGAATGGCCGTGAGGGCCTACCGGATTCATAGCCAAGGTCTTCACAGATGTCTAAAATAATTTTGGCAGTTGTGACGTCGGGATCCTGATCACCCAAAAAAAGGTTTACTATAGCACACGAAAAATTATCGAAATAGGGGTATGCTTGCTTCGGGGCTATTTTGACCTTGAAAATGGATCGCAATGGCCATGAGGGCCAACCGGATGCATAGCCAAGGTCTTCACGGGCGTCCACAAATAATTTTGGCAGTTTTAACATCTGGATCCCTATCACCAAAAAAATGGTTTACTATAGCACACGAAAAATCATCGAAATAGGGGTATGCGCGCTTTAGGGCTATTTTGATCTTGAAAATGGATCGGAATGGCCGTGAGGGCCAACCGGATGCATAGCCAAGGTCTTCACGAACGTCCACAAATAATTTTGGCAGTTTTGACATCGGGATGCGGATCACCCAAAAATTAGTTTACTATAGCACACGAAAAATCATCGAAATAGGGGTATGCGTGCTTCGGGGCTATTTTGACCTTGAAAATGGATTGGAATGGCCGTGAGGGCCAACCGTATGCATAGCCAAGGTCTTCACGGACATCCACAAATAAGTTTTGCAGTTTTAACGTCGGGATCCCGATCACCCAAAAAATGGCTTACTATAGCACACGAAAAATCGTCGAAATAGGGGTATGCGCGATTTGGGGCTATTTTGACCTTGAAAATGGATCGGAATGGCCGTGAGGGCCAACCGGATGTATTGCCAAGGTTTTCACGGACGTCCACAAATAATTTTGGCAGTTTTGACGTCGGGATCCCGATCACCCAAAACATTGTTTACTATAGCACACGAAAAATCGTTGAAATAGGGGTATGCACATTTCGGGGCTATTTTGACCTTGAAAATGGATCGGAATAGCCATGAGGGCCAACCGAATGCATAGCCAAGGTCTTCACGGACGTCCACAAATAATTTTGGCAGTTTTGACGTCGGGATCCCGATCACCCAAAAAATGGTTTACTATAGCACACGAAAAATCGTCGAAATAGGGGTATGCGCGCTTCGGGGCTATTTTGACCTTGAAAATGGATCGGAATGGCCGTGAGGGACAACCGGATGCATAGACAAGGTTTTCACGGATGTCCACAAATAATTTTGGCAGTTTTGACCTCGGGATCCGGATCACCCAAAAATTGGTTTACTATAGCACACGAAAAATTGTCGAAATAGGGGTATGTGCGCTTCGGGGCTATTTTGACCTTCAAAATGGATCAAAATGGCCGTGAGGACCAACCGGATGCATAGCCAAGTTATTCACGGTCGTCCACAAATAATTTTGGCAGTTTTGACGTCGGAATCCCGATCACCCAAAAAATGTTTTACTAAGCATACAAAAAATCGTCGAAATAGGGGTATGCGCGCTTCGGGGCTATTTTAACCTTGAAAATGGATCGGAATGGCCCTGAGGACCAACCGGATGCATTGCCAAGGTCTTCACGGACGTCCACAAATAATTTTGGCAGTTTTGACGTCGGGATCACGATCACCAAAAAAATGGTTTACTATAGCACACGAAATATCGTCGAAATAGGGGTATGCGCGCTTCGGGGCTATTTTGACCTTGAAGATGGATCGGAATGGCCGTGAGGTTCAACCGGATGCATATCCAAGGTCTTCACGGACGTCCACAAATAATTTTGGCAGTTTTTAAATCGGGATCCAAATCACCCAAAAAATAGTTTACTATAGCACACGAAAAATTGTCGAAATAGGGGTATGTGCGCTTCGGGGCTATTTTGACCTTGAAGATGGATCGGAATGGCCATGAGGGCCAACCGGATGCATAGCCAAGGTCTTCACAGACGTGCACAAATAATTTTGGCAGTTTTAAAGTCGAGATCCCGATCACCCAAAAAATGGTTTACTATAGCACACGAAAAATTATCGAAATAGGGGTATGCGCGCTTCTGGGCTATTTTGACCTTGAAAATGTATCGGAATGGCCATGAGGGCCAATCGGATGCATAGCCAAGGTCTTCACGGGCGTCCACAAATAATTTTGGCAGTTTTAACATCTGGATCCCTATCACCAAAAAAATGGTTTACTATAGCACACGAAAAATCATCGAAATAGGGGTATGCGCGCTTTAGGGCTCTTTTGACCTTGAAAATGGATCGGAATGGCCGTGAGGGCCAACCGGATGCATATCCAAGGTCTTCACAAACGACCACAAATAATTTTGGCAGTTTTGACATCGGGATGCGGATCACCCAAAAATTAGTTTACTATAGCACACGAAAAATCATCGAAATAGGGGTATGCGCGCTTCGGGGCTATTTTGACCTTGAAAATGGATTGGAATGGCCGTGAGGGCCAACCGGATGCATAGCCAAGGTATTCACGGACGTCCACAAATAAATTTTGCAGTTTTAACATTGGGATCCCGATCACCCAAAAAATAGTTTACTATAGCACACGAAAAATCGTCGAAATAAGGGTATGCGCGATTTGGGGCTATTTTGACCTTAAAATTGGATCGGAATGGCCGTGAGGGACAACCAGATGCATAGCCAAGGTTTTCACGGACGTCCACAAATAATTTTGGCAGTTTTGACGTCGGGATCCCGATCACCCAAAAAATTGTTTACTATAGCACACGAAAAATCGTCGAAATAGGGGGGGATGCACATTTCGGGGCTATTTTGGCCTTTAAAATGGATCGGTATGGCCGTGAGGGACAACCAGATGCATAGCCAAGGTCTTCACGGACGTCCACAAATAATATTGGAAGTTGTGACATCGGGATCCCGATCACCCAAAAAAAGGTTTTTATAGCACACGAAAAATCATCGAAATAGGGGTATGCGCGCTTCAGGGCTATTTTGAACTTGAAAATGGATCGGAATGGCCATGAGGGCCAATTGGATTCATAGCCAAGGTCTTAACGGGCGTCCACAAATAATTTTGGCAGTTTTGACATCGAGATCCTTATCACCCAAAAATTGGTTTACTATAGCACATGAAAAATCGTCGAAATAGGGGTATATGCGCTTCGGGGCTATTTTGACCTTGAAAATGGATCGGAATGGCCGTGAGGGCCAACCGGATGCATAGTCAAGGTCTTCACGGACGTCCACAAATAATTTTGGCAGTTTTGACGTCGGGATCCAGATCACCCAAAAATTGGTTTACTATAGCACACGATAAATCGTCGAAATAGGGGTATGCGCACTTCGGGGCTATTTTAACCTTGAAAATGGATCGGAATGGCCGTGAGGGCCAACCGTATGCATAGAGAAGGTCTTCACTGACGTCCACAAATAAATTTGGCAGTTTTGACATTGGGATCCCGATCACCCAAAAAATGGTTTACTATAGCACACAAAAAATTGTCGAAATAGGGGTATGCGCGCTTCAGGGCTATTTTGACCTTGAAAATGGATCGGAATGGCCGTGAGGGCCAACCGAATGCATAGCCAATGTCTTCACGGACGTCCACAAATAATTTTGGCAGTTTGTAAATCGGGATCCAAATCACCCAAAAAATAGTTTACTATAGCACACGAAAAATTGTCGAAATAGGGGTATGTGCGCTTCGGGGCTATTTTGACCTTGAAGATGGATCGGAATGGCCATGAGGGCCAACCGGATGCATAGCCAAGGTCTTCACAGACGTGCATAAATAATTTTGGCAGTTTTAAAGTTGGGATCCCGATCACCCAAAAAATGGTTTACTATAGCACACGAAAAATTATCGAAATAGGGTATGCGCGCTTCAGGGCTATTTTGACCTTGAAAATGGATTGGAATGGCCGTGAGGGCAAACCGGATGCATAGAAAAGGTCTTCACAGACGTCCACAAATAATTTTGGCAGTTTGACGTCGGGATCACGATCACCAAAAAAATGGTTTACTATAGCACACGAAATATCATCGAAATAGGGGTAATGCACGCTTCGGGGCTATTTTGACATTAAAAATGGATCGGAATGGCCATGAGGGCCAACCGGATGCATTGCCAAGGTCTTCACGGGCGTCCACAAATAATTTTGGCAGTTTTAACATCTGGATCCCTATCACCAAAAAAATGGTTTACTATAGCACACAAAAAATCATCGAAATAGGGGTATGCGCGCTTTAGGGCTCTTTTGACCTTGAAAATGGATCGGAATGGCCGTGAGGGCCAACCGGATGCATAGCCAAGGTCTTCACGAACGTCCACAAATAATTTTGGCAGTTTTGACATCGGGATGCGGATCACCCAAAAATTAGTTTACTATAGCACACGAAAAATCATCGAAATAGGGGTATGCGCGCTTCGGGCCTATTTTGACCTTGAAAATGGATTGGAATGGCCGTGAGGGCCAACCGGATGCATAGCCAAGGTCTTCACGGACGTCCACAAATAAATTTTGCAGTTTTAACATCGGGATCCCGATCACCCAAAAAATGGTTTACTATAGCACACGAAAAATCGTCGAAATAGTGGTATGCGCGATTTGGGGCTATTTTGACCTTAAAATTGGATTGGAATGGCCGTGAGGGACAACCGGCTGCATAGCCAAGGTTTTCACGGACGTCCACAAATAATTTTGGTAGTTTTGACATCGGGATCCCGATCACCCAAAAAATTGTTTACTATAGCACACGAAAAATCGTCGAAATAGGGGGGATGCACATTTCGGGGCTATTTTGGCCTTTAAAATGGATTGGTATGGCCGTGAGGGACAACCAGATGCATAGCCAAGGTCTTACGGACGTCCACAAATAATTTTGGAAGTTGTGACATCGGGATCCCGATCACCCAAAAAAAGGTTTACAATAGCACACGAAAAATCAACGAAATAGGGGTATGCGCGCTTCAGGGCTATTTTGACCTTGAAAATGGATCGGAATGGCCATGAGGGCCAATTGGATTCATAGCCAAGGTCTTCACGGGCGTCCACAAATAATTTTGGCAGTTTTGACATCGAGATCCTGATCACCCAAAAATTGGTTTACTATAGCACATGAAAAATCGTCGAAATAGGGGTATATGCGCTTCGGGGCTATTTTGACCTTGAATATGGATCGGAATGGCCGTGAGGGCCAACCGGATGCATAGCCAAGGTCTTCACGGACGTCCACAAATAATTTTGGCAGTTTTGACGTCGGGATCCAGATCACCCAAAAATTGGTTTACTATAGCACACGAAAAATCGTCGAAATAGGGGTATGCGCACTTCGGGGCTATTTTAACCTTGAAAATGGATCGGAATGGCCGTGAGGACCAACCGTATGCATAGAGAAGGTCTTCACTGACGTCCACAAATAAATTTGGCAGTTTTGACATTGGGATCCCGATCACCCAAAAAATGGTTTACTATAGCACACAAAAAATTGTCGAAATAGGGGTATGCGCGCTTCAGGGCTATTTTGACCTTGAAAATGGATTAAAATGGCCGTGAGGGCCAACCGGATGCATATCCAAGGTCTTCACGGACGTCCACAAATAATTTTGGCAGTTTTTAAATCGGGATCCAAATCACCCAAAAAATAGTTTACTATAGCACACGAAAAATTGTCGAAATAGGGGTATGTGCGCTTCGGGGCTATTTTGACCTTGAAGATGGATCGGAATGGCCATGAGGGCCAACCGGATGCATAGAAAAGGTCTTCACAGACGTCCACAAATAATTTTGGCAGTTTGACGTTGGGATCACGATCACCAAAAAAATGGTTTACTATAGCACATGAAATATCATCGAAATAGAGGTATGCGCGCTTCGGGGCTATTTTGACATTAAAAATGGATCGGAATGGCCGTGAGGGCCAACCGGATTCATAGCCAAGGTCTTTACGGACGTCCATAAATAATTTTGGCAGTTGTGACATCGGGATCCCGATCACCCAAAAAAAGGTTTACTATAGCACACGTAAAATCATCGAAATAGGGGTATGCTTGCTTCGGGGCTATTTTGACCTTGAAAATGGATCGGAATGGCCATGAGGGCCAACCGGATGCATACCCAAGGTCTTCACGGGCGTCCACAAATAATTTTGGCAGTTTTAACATCTGGATCCCTATCACCAAAAAAATGGTTTACTATAGCACACAAAAAATCGTCGAAATAGGGGTATGCGCGCTTCGGGGCTATTTTGACCTTGAAGATGGATCGGAATGGCCATGAGGGCCAACCGGATGCATAGACAAGGTCTTCACAGACGTGCACAAATAATTTTGGCAGTTTTAACGTCGGGATCCCGATCACCCAAAAAATGGTTTACTATAGCACACGAAAAATCATCGAAATAGGGGTATGCGCGCTTCGGGGCTATTTTGACCTTGAAAATGAATCGGAATAGACGTGAGGGCCAACCGGATGCATAGCCAAGGTCTTCACAGATGTCCACAAATAATTTTCGCAGTTTTGACGTCGGGATCACGATCACCAAAAAAATGGTTTACTATAGCACACGAAATATCATCGAAATAGGGGTATGCGCGCTTCGGGGCTATTTTGACCTTAAAAATAGATTGGAATGGCCGTGAGGGCCAACCAGATTCATAGCCAAGGTCTTCACGGACGTTCATAAATAATTTTGGGAGTTGTGACATCGGGATCCCGATCACCCAAAAAAAGGTTTACTATAGCACACGAAAAATTATCGAAATAGGGGTATGCTTGCTTCGGGGCTATTTTGACCTTGAAAGTGGATCGGAATGGCCATGAGGGCCAACCGTATGCATAGCCAATGTCTTCACGGGCGTCCACAAATAATTTTGGCAGTTTTGACATCGGGATCCTGATCACCCAAAAATTGGTTTACTATAGCACATGAAAAATCATCGAAATAAGGGTATGCGCTTCGGGACTATTTTGACCTTGAAAATGGATCGAAATGGCCGTGAGGGCCAACCAGGTGCATAGCATAGGTCTTCACGGACGTCCACAAATTATTTTGGCAGTTTTGACATCGGGATAAGGAACACCCAACAATTGGTTTACTATAGCACACAAAAAATCGTCGAAATAGGGGTATGCTCACTTCGGGGCTATTTTGACCTGTTAAATGGATCGAAATGGCCGTGAGGGCCAACCGGATGCATAGCCAAAGGTCTTCACGGACGTCCACAAATAATTTTGGCAGTTTTAATGTCGGGATCCCGATCACCCAAAAAATGGTTTACTATAGCACACGAAAAATCGTCGAAATAGGGGTATGCGCTTCGGGGCTATTTTGACCATGAAGATGGATCGGAATGGCCATGAGGGCCAACTGGATGCATAGCCAAGGTCTTCACGGGCGTCCACAAATAATTTTGGCAGTTTTAACGTAAGGATCCCGATCACCAAAAAAATGGTTTACTATAGCACACAAAAAATCATCGAACTAGGGGTATGCGCGCTTCGGGGCTATTTTGACCTTGAAAATGGATCGGAATGGCCGTGAGGCCCAACCGGATGCATAGCCAAGGTCTTCACGAACGTCCACAAATAATTTCGGCAGTTTTGACATCGGGATCCCGATCACCCAAAAATTAGTTTACTATATAGCACACGAAATATCATCGAAATAGGTGTATGCGCGCTTCGGGGCTATTTTAACCTTGAAAATGGATCGGAATGGCTGTGAGGGCCAACCGGATTCATAGCCATGGTCTTCATGGGCGTTCACAAATAATTTTGGCAGTTTTGACGTCGGGATCCCGATCACCCAAAAAATGGTTTACTATGGCACACGAAAAATCGTCGAAATAGGGGAATGCGCGATTTGGGGCTATTTTGACCTTGAAAATGGATCGGAATGGCCGTGAGGGCCAACCGGATGCATAGCAAAGGTTTTCACGGACGTCCACAAATAATTTTGGCAGTTTTAACATCGGTATCCCTATCACCAAAAAAATGGTTTACTATAGCACACGAAAAATCATCGAAATAGGGGTATGCGCGCTTCAGGGCTATTTTGGCCTTTAAAATGGATCATAATGGCCGTGAGGACCAACCGGATGCATAGCCAAGGTCTTCACGGACGTCCATAAATAATTTTGGCAGTTGTGACATCGGGATCCCGATCACCCAAAAAAAGGTTTACTATAGCACACGAAAAATCATCGAAATAGGGGTATGCTTGCTTCGGGGCTATTTTGACCTTGAAAATGGATTGGAATGGCCATGAGGGCCAAACGAATGCATAGCCAAGGTCTTCACGGGCGTCCACAAATACTTTTGGCAGTTTTAACATCGGGATCCTGATCACCCAAAAATTGATTTACTATAGCACACGGAAAATCATCGAAATAGGGGTATGCGCGCTTCAGGGCTATTTTGACCTTGAAAATGGATCGGAATGGCCATGAGGGCCGACCGTATGCCTATCCAAGGTCTTCACGAACGTCCACAAATAATTTTGGCAGTTTTGACGTCGGGATCCCGATTACCAAAAAAATGGTTTACTATAGCACACGAAATATCATCGAAATAGGGGTGTGCGCGCTTCGGGGCTATTTTGACCTTGAAAATGGATCGGAATGGCTGTGAGGGCCAACCGGATGCATAGCCAAGGTCTTCACGGACGTCCACAAATAATTTTGGCAGTTTTGACATCCGGATCCAGATCACCCAAAAATTGGTTTACTATAGCACACGAAAAATCGTCGAAATAGGAGTATGCGCACTTCGGGGCTATTTTAACCTTGAAAATGGATCGGAATGGCCGTGAGGGCCAACCGTATGCATAGAGAAGGTCTTCACTGACGTCCACAAATAAATTTGGCAGTTTTGACATCGGGATCACGATCACCAAAAAAATGGTTTACTATAGCACACGAAATATCATCGAAATAGGGGTATGCGCGCTTCGGGGCTATTTTGACCTTAAAAATGGATCGGAATGGCCGTGAGGGCTAACCGTATTCATAGCCAAGGTCTTCACGGACGTCCATAAATAATTTTGACTGTTGTGACGTCGGGATCCCGATCACCCAAAAAAAGGTTTACTATAGCACACGAAAAATCTTCGAAATAGGGGTATGCTTAATTTGGGGCTATTTTGACCTTGAAAATGGATTGGAATGGCCATGAGGGCCAACCGGATGCATAGCCAAGGTCTTCACGGGCGTCCACAAATAATTTTGGCAGTTTTAACATCTGGATCCCTATCACCAAAAAAATGGTTTACTATAGCACACAAAAAATCATCGAAATAGGGGTATGCGCGCTTCAGGGCTATTTTGACCTTGAAAATGGATCGGAATGGCCGTGAGGGCCAACCGGATGCATAGACAAGGTCTTCACGAACGTCCACAAATAATTTTGACAGTTTTGACATCTGGATGCGGATCACCCAAAAATTAGTTTACTATAGCACACGAAAAATCATCGAAATAGAGGTATGCGCGCTTCGGGGCTATTTTGACCTTGAAAATGGATTGGAATGGCTGTGAGGGCCAACCGGATGCATATCCAAGGTCTTCACTGAAGTCCACAAATAATTTTTGCAGTTTTAACGTCGGGATCCCGATCACCCAAAAAATGATTTACTATGGCACACAAAAAATCGTCAAAATAGGGGAATGCGCGATTTGGGGCTATTTTGACCTTGAAAATGGATCGGAATGGCCGTGAGGGCCAACCAGATGCATAGCAAAGGTTTTCACGGACGTCCACAAATAATTTTGGCAGTTTTGACGTCGGGATCCCGATCACCCAAAAAATTATTTACTATAGCACACGAAAAATCGTCGAAATAGGGGTATGCATATTTCGGGGCTATTTTGGCCTTTAAAATGGATCAGAATGGCTGTGAGGGACAACCGGATGCATAGCCAAGGTCTTCACGGATGTCCACAAATAATTTTGGCAGTTGTGACATCGGGATCCCGATCACCCAAAAAAAGGTTTACTATAGCACACGAAAAATCATCGAAATAGGGGTATGCACGCTTCGGGGCTATTTTGACCTTAAAAATGGATCGAAATGGCCATGAGGGCCAACCGGATGCATATCCAAGGTCTTCACGAGCGTCGACAAATATTTTTGGGAGTTTTGACGTCGGGATCCTGATCACCCAAAAATTGATTTACTATAGCACATGAAAAATCGTCGAAATAAGGGTATGTGCGCTTTGGGGCTATTTTGACCTTGAAAATGGATCGGAATGGCCGTTAGGGCCAACCGTATTCATAGCCAAGGTCTTCACGGACGTCCACAAATAATTTTGGTAGTTTTGATGTCGGGATCCAGATCACCCAAAAATTGGTTTACTATAGCACACGAAAAATCGTCGAAATAGGGGTATGCGCGCTTCGGGGCTATTTTGACCTTAAAAATGGATCGGAATGGCCGTGAGGGCTAACCGGATTCATAGCCAAGGTCTTCACGGACGTCCATAAATAATTTTGGCAGTTGTGACGTCGGGATCCCGATCACCCAAAAAAAGGTTTACTATAGCACACGAAAAATCATCGAAATAGGGGTATGCTTAATTCGGGGCTATTTTGACCTTGAAAATGGATCGGAATGGCCATGAGGGCCAACCGGATGCATAGCCAAGGTCTTCACGGGCGTCCACAAATAATTTTGGCAGTTTTAACATCTGGATCCCTATCACCAAAAAAATGGTTTACTATAGCACACAAAAAATCATCGAAATAGGGGTATGCGCGCTTCAGGGCTATTTTGACCTTGAAAATGGATCGGAATGGCCGTGAGGGCCAACCGGATGCATAGCCAAGGTCTTCACAAACGTCCACAAATAATTTTGGCAGTTTTGACATCTGGATGCGGATCACCCAAAAAATGGTTTACTATAGCACACGAAAAATCATCGAAATAGGGGTATGCGCGCTTCGGGGCTATTTTGACCTTGAAAATGAATCGGAATAGACGTGAGGGCCAACCGGATGCATAGCCAAGGTCTTCACAGATGTCCACAAATAATTTTCGCAGTTTTGACGTCGGGATCACGATCACCAAAAAAATGGTTTACTATAGCACACGAAATATCATCGAAATAGGGGTATGCGCGCTTCGGGGCTATTTTGACCTTAAAAATAGATTGGAATGGCCGTGAGGGCCAACCGGATGCATAGCAAAGGTTTTCACGGACGTCCACAAATTATTTTGGCAGTTTTGACGTCGGGATCCCGATCACCCAAAAAATTGTTTACTATATCACACGAAAAATCGTCGAAATAGGGGTATGCATATTTCGGGGCTATTTTGGCCTTTAAAATGGATCAGAATGGCCGTGAGGGACAACCGGATGCATATCCAAGGTCTTCACGGATGTCCACAAATAATTTTGGCAGTTGTGACATCGGGATCCCGATCACCCAAAAAAAGGTTTACAAGAGCACACGAAAAATCATCGAAATAGGGGTATGCACGCTTCGGGGCTATTTTGACCTTGAAAATGGATCGGAATGGCCATGAGGGCCAACCGGATGCATATCCAAGGTCTTCACGGGCGTCCACAAATATTTTTGGCAATTTCGACGTCGGGATCCTGATCACCCAAAAATTGATTTACTATAGCACATGAAAAATCGTCGAAATAGGGGTATGTGCGTTTTGGGGCTATTTTGACCTTGAAAATGGATCGGAATGGCCGTGAAGGCCAACCGTATGCCTATCCAAGGTCTTCACGGACGTCCACAAATAATTTTGGCAGTTTTAACGTCGGGATCCCGATCACCCAAAAAATGGTTTACTATAGCACACAAAATATCATCGAAATAGGGGTATGCGCGCTTCGGGGCTATTTTGACCTTAAAAATGGATCGGAATGGCCGTGAGGGCTAACCGGATTCATAGCCAAGGTCTTCACGGACGTCCATAAATAATTTTGGCAGTTGTGACGTCGGGATCCCGATCACCCAAAAAAAGGTTTACTATAGCACACGAAAAATCATCGAAATAGGGGTATGCTTAATTCGGGGCTATTTTGACCTTGAAAATGGATTGGAATGGCCATGAGGGCCAACCGGATGCATAGCCAAGGTCTTCACGGGCGTCCACAAATAATTTTGGCAGTTTTAACATCTGGATCCCTATCACCAAAAAAATGGTTTACTATAGCACACAAAAAATCATCGAACTAGGGGTATGTGCGCTTCAGGGCTATTTTGACTTTGAAAATGGATCGGAATGGCCGTGAGGGCCAATCGGATGCATAGCCAAGGTCTTCACGAACGTCCACAAATAATTTCGGCAGTTTTGACATCTGGATGCGGATCACCCAAAAATTAGTTTGCTATAGCACACGAAATATCATCGAAATAGGGGTATGCGCGCTTCGGGGCTATTTTAACCTTGAAAATGGATCGGAATGGCTGTGAGGGCCAACCGGATGCATAGCCAAGGTCTTCACGGACATCCACAAATAATTTTTGCAGTTTTAACGTCGGGATCCCGATCACCCAAAAAATGGTTTACTATGGCACACGAAAAATCGTTGAAATAGGGGAATGCGCGATTTGGGGCT
This sequence comes from Solanum sitiens, assembly GCA_016801875.1. Classification (NCBI taxonomy): domain Eukaryota; kingdom Viridiplantae; phylum Streptophyta; class Magnoliopsida; order Solanales; family Solanaceae; genus Solanum; species Solanum sitiens. The sequence goes on from JABWTJ010000001.1 coordinate 21,104,247, forward strand.
ATTTTGACCTTGAAAATGGATCGAAATGGCCGTGAGGGCCAACCGGATGCATAGCAAAGGTTTACACGGACGTCCACAAATAATTTTGGCAGTTTTGACGTCGGGATCCCGATCACCCAAAAAATTATTTACTATAGCACACGAAAAATCGTCGAAATAGGGGTATACATATTTCAGGGCTATTTTGGCCTTTAAAATGGATCAGAATGGCCGTGAGGGACAACCGGATGCATAGCCAAGGTCTTCACGGATCTCCACAAATAATTTTGGCAGTTGTGACATCGGGATCCCGATCACCCAAAAAAAGGTTTACTATAGCACACGAAAAATCATCGAAATAGGGGTATGCACGCTTCGGGGCTATTTTGACCTTGAAAATGGATCGAAATGGCCATGAGGGCCAACCGGATGCATATCCAAGGTCTTCACGGGCGTCCACAAATATTTTTGGAAGTTTTGACGTCGGGATCCTGATCACCCAAAAATTGATTTACTATAGCACATGAAAAATCATCGAAATAGGGGTACGTGCGCTTTGGGGCTATTTTGACCTTGAAAATGGATTGGAATGGCCGTGAGGGCCAACCGTATGCCTAGCCAAGGTCTTCACGGACGTCCACAAATAATTTTGGCAGTTTTGACGTCGGGATCCAGATCACCGAAAAATTGGTTTACTATAGCACACGAAAAATCTTCGAAATAGGGGTATGCGCGCTTCGGGGCTATTTTAACCTTTAAAATGGATCGGAATGGCCATGAGGGCCAACCGGATGCATAGCCAAGGTCTTCACGGACGTCCACAAATAATTTTGGCAGTTTTGAAATCGGGAACCAAACCACCCCAAAAATAGTTTACTATAGCACACGAAAAATCGTCGAAATAGGGGTATGCGCACTTCGGGGCTATTTTGACCATGAAGATGGATCGGAATGGACATGAGGGCCAACCGGATGCATAGCCAAGGTCTTCACGGACGTGCACAAATAATTTTGGCAGTTTTAACGTCGGGATCCCGATCACTCAAAAAATAGTTTACTATAGCACACGAAAAATCATCGCAATAGGGGTATGCGCGCTTCGGGGCTATTTTAACCTTGAAAATGGGTCGGAATGGCCGTGAGGGCCAACCGGATCCATAGCCAAGGTCTTCACGGACGTTCAAAAATAATTTTGGCAGTTTTGACGTCGGGATCCCGATCACCAAAAAAATGGTTTACTATAGCACACGAAATATCATCGAAATAGGGGTGTGCGCGCTTCGGGGCTATTTTGACCTTAAAAATGGATTGGAATGGCCGTGAGGGCAAACGGGATTCATAGCCAAGGTCTTCACGGACGTCCATAAATAATTTTGGCAGTTGTGACGTTGGGATCCCGATCACCCAAAAAAAGGTATACTATAGCACACGAAAAATCATCGAAATAGGTGTATGCGCGCTTCGGGGCTATTTTGACCTTGAAAATGCTTCGGAATGGCCATGACGGCAAACCGGATGCGTAGCCAAGGTCTTCACGGGCGTCCACAAATAATTTTGGCAGTTTTGACATCGGGATACCGATCACCAAAAAAATGTTTTACTATAGCACATGAAATATCATCGAAATAGGGGTATGCGCGCTTCTGGGCTATTTTGACCTTAAAAATGGATCGGAATGGCCGTTAGGGCCAACCATATTCATAGCCAAGGTCTTCACGGACGTTCACAAATAATTTTGGCAGTTGTGATGTCGGAATCCCGATCACCCAAAAAATGGTTTACTATAGCACACAAAAAATCGTCGATATAGGGGTATGCGCGCTTCGGTGCTATTTTGACCTTGAAAATGGATTGGAATGGCCATGAGGGCCAATCTTATGCATAGCCAAGGTCTTCACGGGAGTCCACAAATAATTTTGGCAGTTTTGACATCGGGATGCGGATCACCCAAAAATTGGTTTACTATAGCACACGAAAAATCATCGAAATAGGGGTATGCGCGCTTCGGGGCTATTTTGACCTTGAAAATGGATCGGAATGGCCGTGAGGGACAACCAGATGCATAGCCAAGGTCTTCACGGATGTCTACAAATAATTTTTGTAGTTTTGAAGTCGGGATCCAAATCACCCAAAATATGGTTTACTATAGCACACGAAAAATCATCGAAATAGGGGTATGCACGCTTCAGGGCTATTTTGACCTTTAAAATGGATCGGAATGGCCGTGAGGGCAAACCGGATGCATAGCCAATAAAGGATGTACACAAATAATTTTGGCAGTTGTGACGTCGGTATCCCGATCACCCAAAAAATTGTTTACTATAGCACACGAAAAATCATTGAAATAGGGGTATACGCGCTTTGGGGCTATTTTGACCTTGAAAATGGATCGGAATGGCCGTGAGGGCCAACCGAATGCATAGCCAAGGTCTTTACAGACGTCCACAAATAATTTTGGCAGTTTTGACATCGGGATCCCGATCACCCAAAAAATTGTTTCCTATAGCACACGAAAAATCATCGAAATAGGGGTATGCGCGCTTCGGGGCTATTTTGGCCTTTAAAATGGATCGTAATGGCCGCGAGGGCCAACCGGATGCATCGCCAAGGTCTTCACGGACGTCCACAAATAATTTTGGCAGTTGTGACGTCGGGATCCCGATCACCCAAAAAAAGGTTTACTATAGCACACGAAAAATCATTGAATTAGGGGTATGCGCGCTTCGGGGCTATTTTGACCTTTAAAATGGATCGAAATGGCCATGAGGGCCAACCGGATGCATAGCCAAAGTCTTCACGGGCGTCCACAAATAATTTTGGCAGTTTTGACGTCGGGATCCCGATCACCCAAAAAATGGTTTACTATAGCACACTAAAAATCATTGAAATAGGGGTATGCGCGCTTCGGGGCTATTTTGACCTTGAAAATGGATCGGAATAGCCGTGAGGGCCAACCGAATGCATAGCCAAGGTCTTCAAGGACGTCCACAAATAAGTTTTACAGTTCTGACGTCGGGATCCGGATCACCCAAAAATTGGTTTACTATAGCACACGAAAAATCGTTGAAATAGGGGTATGCGCGCTTCGGGGCTATTTTGACCTTGAAAATGGATCGGAATGGCCGTGAGGGCCAATCGGATGAATAGACAAGGTCTTCACGGACGTCCACAAATAATTTTGGCAGTTTTGACATCGGGATCCCGATCACCCAAAAATATAGTTTACTATAACACACAAAAAATCGTCGAAATAGGGGTATGCGCGCTTCGGGGCTATTTTGACCTTGAAAATGGATTGGAATGGCCGTGAGGGACAACCGGATGCAAATCCAAGGTCTTCATGGACTTCCACAAATAATTTTGACAGTTGTAACGTTGGGATCCCGATCACCCATAAAATGGTTTACTATAGCACACAAAAAATCATCGAAATAGGGGTATGCGCGCTTCGGGGCTATTTTGACCTTGAAAATGGATCGGAATGGCCGTGAGGGCCAACCGGATGCATAGCCAAGGTCTTCACGGACGTTCACAAATAATTTTGGCAGTTTGACGTTGGGATCCCAATCACCAAAAAAATGGTTTACTATAGCACACGAAATATCATTGAAATAGGGGTATGCGCGCTTCGGGGCTATTTTGACCTTGAAAATGGATCGGAATGGCTGCGAGGGCCAACCAGATGCATATCCAAGGTCTTCACGGACGTCTACAAATAATTTTAGTAGTTTTAAAGTCAGGATCCAAATCACCCAAAAAATGGTTTACTATAGCACACGAAAAATCGTCGAAATAGGGGTATGCACGCTTCGGGGATATTTTGACCTTGAAAATGGATCGGAATGGCCGTGAGGGCCAACCGGATGCATAGCCAAGGTCTTAACGGACGTCCACAAATAATTTTGGCAGTTTTGACGTCGGGATCCCGATCACCCAAAAAATGGTTTACTATAGCACACGAAAAATCGTCGAAATAGGGGTATGCACATTTCGGGGCTATTTTGACCTTGAAAATGGATCGGAATGGCCGTGAGGGACAACCGGATGCATAGCCAAGGTCTTCACAGACGTCCACAAATAATTTTGGCAGTTTTGACGTCGGGATCCCGATCACCCAAAAAATCGTTTCCTATAGCACATGAAAAATCATCGAAATAGGGGTATGCGCACTTCGGGGCTAGTTTGGCCTTTAAAATGGATCAGAATGGCCGCGAGGGCCAACCGAATGCATAGCCAAGGTCTTCACGGACGTCCACAAATAATTTTGGCAATTGTGACGTTGGGATCCCGATCACCCAAAAAAAGGTTTCCTATAGCACACGAAAAATCATCAAAATAGGGGTATGCGCGCTTCGGGGCTATTTTGACCTTGAAAATGGATCGAAATGACCATGAGGGCCAACCGGATGCATAGCCAAAGTCTTCACGGGCGTCCACAAATAATTTTGGCAGTTTTGACGTCGGGATCCCGATCACCCAAAAAATGGTTTACTATAGCACACGAAAAATCATCGAAATAGGGGTATGCGCGCTTCGGGGCTATTTTGACCTTGAAAATGGATCGGAATGGCCGTGAGAGCCAACCGGATGCATAGCCAAGGTCTTCAAAGACGTCCACAAATAAGTTTTACAGTTCTGACGTCGGGATTCGGATCACCCAAAAATTGATTTACTATAGCACACGAAAAATCGTTGAAATAGGGGTATGCGCGCTTCGGGGCTATTTTGACCTTGAAAATGGATCGGAATGGCCGTGAGGGCCAACCGGATGCATAGACAAGGTCTTCACGGACGTCCACAATTAATTTTGGCAGTTTTGACATCGGGATCCCGATCACCCAAAAATATAGTTTACTATAACACACAAAAAATCGTCAAAATAGGGGTATGCGCTCTTCGGGGCTATTTTGACCTTCAAAATGGATTGGAATGGCCGTGAGGGCCAACCGGATGCAAATCCAAGGTCTTCATGGACGTCCACAAATAATTTTGGCAGTTTTAACATCGGGATCCCGATCACCCAAAAAATGGTTTACTATAGCACACGAAAAATCATTGAAATAGGGGTATGCGCGCTTCGGGGCTGTTTTGACCTTGAAAATGGATCGGAATGGCCGTGAGGGCCAACCGGATGCATAGCCAAGGTCTTCACGGACGTTCACAAATAATTTTGGCAGTTTGACGTTGGGATCCCAATCACCAAAAAAATGGTTTACTATAGCACACGAAATATCATTGAAATAGGGGTATGCGCGCTTCGGGGCTATTTTGACCTTGAAAATGGATCGGAATGGATGTAAGGGACAACCAGATGCATATCCAAGGTCTTCACGGACGTCTACAAATAATTTTAGTAGTTTTAAAGTCGGGATCCAAATCACCCAAAAAATGGTTTACTATAGCACACGAAAAATCGTCGAAATAGGGGTATGCACGCTTCGGGGCTATTTTGACCTTGAAAATGGATTGGAATGGCCGTGAGGGCCAACCGGATGCATAGCCAAGGTCTTCACGGACATCCACAAATAATTTTGGCAGTTTTGACGTCGGGATCCCGATCACCCAAAAAATGGTTTACTATAGCACACGAAAAATCGTCGAAATAGGGGTATGCGCGCTTCGGGGCTATTTTGACCTTGAAAATGGATCGGAATGGCCGTGAGGGCCAACCGGATGCATAGCCAAGGTCTTCACCGACGTCCACAAATAATTTTGGCAGTTTTGACGTCGGGATCCCGATCACCCAAAAAATGGTTTACTATAACACACGAAAAATCTTCGAAATAGGGGTATGCGCACTTCGGGGCTATTTTGGCCTTTAAAATGGATCAAGAATGGATGCGAGGGCCAACCGAATGCATAGCCAAGGTCTTCACGGACGTCCAGAAATAATTTTGGCAATTGTGACGTCGGGATCACGATCACCCAAAAAAAGGTTTACTATAGCACACGAAAAATCATCGAAATAGGGGTATGCGCGCTTTGGGGCTATTTTGACCTTGAAAATGGATCGGAATGACCATGAGGGCCAACCGGATGCATAGCCAAAGTCTTCACGGGCGTCCACAAATAATTTGGCAGTTTTGACGTTGGGATCATGATCACCCAAAAAATGGTTTACTATAGCACACGAAAAATCGTCGAAATAGGGGTATGCGCGCTTCGGGGCTATTTTGATCTTGAAAATGCTTCGGAATGGCCATGAGGGCCAACCGGATGCGTAGCCAAGGTCTTCACGGGCGTCCACAAATAATTTTGGCAGTTTTGACATCGGGATACCGATCACCAAAAAAATGGTTTACTATAGCACATGAAATATCATCGAAATAGGGGTATGCGCGCTTCAGGGCTATTTTGACCTTAAAAATGGATCGGAATGGCCGTTAGGGCCAACCGGATTCATAGCCAAGGTCTTCACGGACGTCCACAAATAATTTTGGCAGTTGTGATGTCGGAATCCCGATCACCCAAAAAATGGTTTACTATAGCACACAAAAAATCGTCGATATAGGGGTATGCACGCTTCGGGGCTATTTTGACCTTGAAAATGGATCGGAATGGCCATAAGGGCCAATCGTATGCATAGCCAAGGTCTTCACGGGAGTCCACAAATAATTTTGGCAGTTTTGACGTTGGGATCCGGATCATTCAAAATATGGTTTACTATTGCACACGAAAAATCGTCGAAATAAGGGTATGCCACACTTCGGGGCTATTTTGACCTTGAAGATGGATCGAAATGGCAATGAGGGCCAACCGGATGCATATCCAAGGTCTTCACGGATGTCCACAAATAATTTTGGCAGTTTTAACGTCCAGATCCCGATCACCCAAAAAATGGTTTACTATAGCACACGAAAAATCGTCGAAATAGGGGTATGCGCGCTTCGGGGCTATTTTGACCTTGAAAATGGATCGAAATGGCCGTGAGGGCCAACCGGATGCATATCCAAGGTCTTCACGGACGTCCACAAATAATTTTGGCAGTTTTGACGTCGGGATGCGGATCACCCAAAAATTAGTTTACTATAGCACACGAAAAATCATCGAAATAGGGGTATGCGCGCTTCGGGGCTATTTTGACCTTGAAAATGGATCGGAATGGCTGTGAGGGCCAACCAGATGCATAGCCAAGGTCTTCACGGACGTCTACAAATAATTTTTGTAGTTTTGAAGTCGGGATCCAACGCACCCAAAATATGGTTTACTATAGCACACGAAAAATCGTCGAAATAGGGGTATGCACGCTTCAGGGCTATTTTGACCTTGAAAATGGATCGGAATGGCCGTGAGGGCCAACCGGATGCATAGCCAAGGTCTTAACGGACGTACACAAATAATTTTGGCAGTTGTGACGTCGGGATCCCGATCACCCAAAAAAAGGTTTCCTATAGCACACGAAAAATTATCGAAATAGGGGTATGCGCGCTTCGGGATATTTTGACCTTGAAAATGGATCGAAATGGCCATGAGGGCCAACCGGATGCATATCCAAAGTCTTCACGGGCGTCCACAAATAATTTTGGCAGTTTTGACGTCGGGATCCCGATCACCCAAAAAATGGTTTAATATAGCACACTAAAAATCATTGAAATAGGGGTATGCGCGCTTCGGGGCTATTTTGACCTTGAAAATGGATCGGAATAGCCGTGAGGGCCAACCGGATGCATAGCCAAGGTCTTCAAGGAAGTCCACAAATAAGTTTTACAGTTCTGACATCGGGATCCGGATCACCCAAAAATTGGTTTACTATAGCAAACGAAAAATCGTTGAAATAGGGGTATGCGCGCTTCGGGGCTATTTTGACCTTGAAAATGGATCGGAATGGCCGTGAGGGCCAACCAGATGCATAGACAAGGTCTTCACGGACGTCCACAAATAATTTTGGCAGTTTTGACATCGGGATCTCGATCACCCAAAAATATAGTTTACTATAACACACAAAAAATCGTCGAAATAGGGGTATGCGCGCTTCGGGGCTATTTTGACCTTGAAAATGGATTGGAATGGCTGTGAGGGCCAATCGGATGCAAATCCAAGGTCTTCATGGACTTCCACAAATAATTTTGGCAATTTTAACGTTGGGATCCCGATCACCCAAAAAATGGTTTACTATAGCACACAAAAAATCATCGAAATATGGGTATGCGCGCTTCGGGGCTATTTTGACCTTGAAAATGGATCGGAATGGCCGTGAGGGCCAACCGGATGCATAGCCAAGGTCTTCACGGACGTTCACAAATAATTTTGGCAGTTTGACGTTGGGATCCCAATCACCAAAAAAATGGTTTACTATAGCACACGAAATATCATTGAAATAGGGGTATGCGCGCTTCGGGGCTATTTTGACCTTGAAAATGGATCGGAATGGCTGCGAGGGCCAACCAGATGCATATCCAACGTCTTCACGGACGTCTACAAATAATTTTAGTAGTTTTAAAGTCAGGATCCAAATCACCCAAAAAATGGTTTACTATAGCACACGAAAAATCGTCGAAATAGGGGTATGCACGCTTCGAGGATATTTTGACCTTGAAAATGGATCGGAATGGCCGTGAGGGCCAACCGGATGCATAGCCAAGGTCTTAACGGACGTCCACAAATAATTTTGGCAGTTTTGACGTCGGGATCCCGATCACCCAAAAAATGGTTTACTATAGCACACGAAAAATTGTCGAAATAGGGGTATGCACATTTCGGGGCTATTTTGACCTTGAAAATGGATCGGAATGGCCGTGAGGGCCAACCGGATGCATAGCCAAGGTCTTCACAGACGTCCACAAATAATTTTGGCAATTGTGACGTTGGGATCCCGATCACCCAAAAAAAGGTTTCCTATAGCACACGAAAAATCATTGAAATAGGGGTATGCGCGCTTCGTGGCTATTTTGACCTTGAAAATGGATCGAAATGACCATGAGGGACAACCGGATGCATAGCCAAAGTCTTCACGGGCGTCCACAAATAATTTTGGCAGTTTTGACGTCGGGATCCCGATCACCCAAAAAATGGTTTACTATAGCACACGAAAAATCATCGAAATAGGGGTATGCACACTTCGGGGCTATTTTGACCTTGAAAATGGATCGGAATGGCCGTGAGGGCCAACCGGATGCATAGCCAAGGTCTTCAAGGATGTCCACAAATAAGTTTTACAGTTCTGACGTCGGGATCCGGATCACCCAAAAATTGGTTTACTATAGCACACGAAAAATCGTCGAAATAAGGGTATGCCACACTTCGGGGCTATTTTGACCTTGAAGATGGATCGGAATGGCAATGAGGGCCAACCGGATGCATATCCAAGGTCTTCACGGATGTCCATAAATAATTTTGGCAGTTTTAACGTCCAGATCCCGATCACCCAAAAAATGGTTTTCTATAGCACACGAAAAATCGTCGAAATAGGGGTATGCGCGCTTCGGGGCTATTTTGACCTTGAAAATGGATCGAAATGGCCGTGAGGGCCAACCGGATGCATATCCAAGGTCTTCACGGACGTCCACAAATAATTTTGGCAGTTTTGACGTCAGGATGCGGATCACCCAAAAATTAGTTTACTATAGCACACGAAAAATCATCGAAATAGGGGTATGCGCGCTTCGGGGCTATTTTGACTTTGAAAATGGATCGGAATGGCTGTGAGGGCCAACCAGATGCATAGCCAAGGTCTTCACGGACGTCTACAAATAATTTTTGTAGTTTTGAAGTCGGGATCCAAAGCACCCAAAATATGGTTTACTATAGCACACGAAAAATCGTCGAAATAGGGGTATGCATGCTTCAGGGCTATTTTGACCTTGAAAATGGATCGGAATGGCCGTGAGGGCCAATCGGATGCATAGCCAAGGTCTTAACGGACGTACACAAATAATTTTGGCAGTTGTGACGTCGGGATCCCGATCACCCAAAAAAAGGTTTCCTATAGCACACGAAAAATTATCGAAATAGGGGTATGCGCGCTTCGGGATATTTTGACCTTGAAAATGGATCAAAATGGCCATGAGGGCCAACCGGATGCATATCCAAAGTCTTCACGGGCGTCCACAAATAATTTTGGCTGTTTTGACGTCGGGATCCCGATCACCCAAAAAATGGTTTAATATAGCACACTAAAAATCATTGAAATAGGGGTATGCGCGCTTCGGGGCTATTTTGACCTTGAAAATGGATCGGAATAGCCGTGAGGGCCAACCGGATGCATAGCCAAGGTCTTCAAGGACGTCCACAAATAAGTTTTACAGTTCTGACATCGGGATCTGGATCACCCAAAAATTGGTTTACTATAGCACACGAAAAATCGTTGAAATAGGGGTATGCGCGCTTCGGGGCTATTTTGACCTTGAAAATGGATCGGAATGGCCGTGAGGGCCAACCAGATGCATAGACAAGGTCTTCACGGACGTCCACAAATAATTTTGGCAGTTTTGACATCGGGATCCCGATCACCCAAAAATATAGTTTACTATAACACACAAAAAATCGTCGAAATAGGGGTATGCGCGCTTCGGGGCTATTTTGACCTTGAAAACGGATTGGAATGGCTGTGAGGGCCAACCGGATGCAAATCCAAGGTCTTCATGGACTTCCACAAATAATTTTGGCAGTTTTAACATTGGGATCCCGATCACCCAAAAAATGGTTTACTATAGCACACAAAAAATCATCGAAATATGGGTATGCGCGCTTCGGGGCTATTTTGACCTTGAAAATGGATCGAAATGGCCGTGAGGGCCAACCGGATGCATAGCCAAGGTCTTCACGGACGTTCACAAATAATTTTGGCAGTTTGACGTTGGGATCCCAATCACCAAAAAAATGGTTTACTATAGCACACGAAATATCATCGAAATAGGGGTATGCGCACTTCGGGGCTATTTTGGCCTTTAAAATGGATCAAAATGGCCGCGAGGGCCAACCGAATGCATAGCCAAGGTCTTCACGGACGTCCACAAATAATTTTGGCAATTGTGACGTTGGGATCCCGATCACCCAAAAAAAGGTTTCCTATAGCACACGAAAAATCATCGAAATAGGGGTATGCGCGCTTCGGGGCTATTTTGACCTTGAAAATGGATCGAAATGACCATGAGGGCCAACCGGATGCATATCCAAGGTCTTCACGGACGTCTACAAATAATTTTAGTAGTTTTAAAGTCGGGATCCAAATCACCCAAAAAATGGTTTACTATAGCACACGAAAAATCGTCGAAATAGGGGTATGCACGCTTCGAGGATATTTTGACCTTGAAAATGGATCGGAATGGCCGTGAGGGACAACCGGATGCATAGACAAGGTCTTCACAGACATCCACAAATAATTTTGGCAGTTTTGACATCGGGATCCCGATCACCCAAAAATATAGTTTACTATAACACACAAAACATCGTCGAAATAGGGGTATGCGCGCTTCGGGGCTATTTTGACCTTGAAGATGGATTGGAATGGCCGTGAGGGCCAACCGGATGCAAATCCAAGGTCTTCACTGACTGCCACAAATAATTTTGGCATTTTTGACATCGGGATGCGGATCACCCAAAAATTAGTTTACTATAGCACACGAAAAATCATCGAAATAGGGGTATGCGCGCTTCGGGGCTATTTTGACCTTGAAAATGGATCGGAATGGCCGTGAGGGCCAACCAGATGCATAGCCAAGGTCTTCACGGACGTCTACAAATAATTTTAGTAGTTTTGAAGTCGGGATCCAAATCACCCAAAAAATGGTTTACTATAGCACACGAAAAATTGTCGAAATAGGGGTATGCACGCTTCAGGGCTATATTGACCTTGAAAATGGATCGGAATGTCCGTGAGGGCCAACCTGATGCATAGCCAAGGTCTTCACGGACGTCCACAAATAATTTTTGCAGTTTTGACGTCGGGATCCGGATCACCCAAAAAATGGTTTACTATAGCACATGAAAAATCGTCGAAATAGGGGTATGCACATTTTGGGGGCTATTTTGACCTTGAAAATGGATCGGAATGGTCGTGAGGGCCAACCGGATGCATAGCCAAGGTCTTCACAGACGTCCACAAATAATTTTTGCAGTTTTGACATCGGGATCCCGATCACCCAAAAAATGGTTTACTATAGCACATGAAAAATCGTCGAAATAGGGGTATGCGCGCTTCGGGGGTATTTTGACCTTGAAAATGGATCGGAATGGCCGTGAGGGACAACCGGATGCATAGCCAAGGTCTTCACAGACGTCCACAAATAATTTTAGCAGTTTTGAAGTCGGGATCCAAATCACCCAAAAAATGGTTTACTATAGCACACAAAAAATCGTCGAAATAGGGGTATGCGCTTCGGGCTATTTTGACCTTGAAGATGGATCGGAATGGCCATGAGGGCCAACCGGATGCATAGCCAAGGTCTTCACGGACGTCCACAAATAATTTTGGCAGTTTTGACATCGGGATACCGATCACCAAAAAAATGGTTTACTATAGCACATGAAATATCATCGAAATAGGGGTATGCGTGCTTCGGGGCTATTTTGACCTTGAAAATGGATCGGAATGGCTGTGAGGGCCAATCGGATGCATAGCCAAGGTCTTCACGGATGTCCACAAATAATTTTAGCAGTTGTGACGTCGGGATCCCGATCACCCAAAAAATGGTTTACTATAGCACACGAAAAATCGTCGAGATAGGGGTATGCGCGTATCGAGGCTATTTTGACCTTGAAAATGGATCGGAATGGCCGTGAGGGTCAATCGGATGCATAGCCAAGGTCTTCACGGACGTCCACAAATAATTTTGGCAGTTGTGATGTCGGAATCTCGATCTCCCAAAAAATGGTTTACTATAGAACACGAAAAATCATCGAAATAGGGGTATGCGCGCTTCGGGGCTATTTTGACCTTGAAAATGTTTCGGAATGGCCGTGAGGTCCAACCGGATGCATAGCCAAGGTCTTCACGGACGTCCACAAATAATTTAGGCAGTTTTGACGTCGGGATGCGGATCACCCAAAAATTAGTTTACTATAGCACACGAAAAATCATCGAAATAGGGGTATGCACGCTTCGGGGCTATTTTGACCTTGAAAATGGATCGGAATGGCCGTGAGGGCCAACCAGATGCATAGCCAAGGTCTTCACGGACGTCTACAAATAATTTTAGTAGTTTTGAAGTCGGGATCCAAATCACCCAAAAAATGGTTTACTATATTCCACGAAAAATCGTCGAAATAGGGGTATGCACGCTTAAGGGCTATTTTAACCTTGAAAATGGATCGGAATGGCCGTGAGGGCCAACCGGATGCATAGCCAAGGTCTTAACGGACGTCCACAAATAATTTTGGCAGTTTTGACGTTTGGATCCCGATCACCCAAAAAATGGTTTACTATAGCACACGAAAAATCATTGAAATAGGGGTATGCGCGCTTCGGGGCTATTTTGACCTTGAAAATGGATCAGAATGGCCGTGAGGGCGAACCGGATGCATAGCCAAGGTCTTTACAGACGTCCACAAATAATTTTGGCAGTTTTGACGTCGGGATCCCGATCACCCAAAAAATCGTTTCCTATAGCACACGAAAAATCATCGAAATAGGGGTATGCGCACTTCGGGGCTAGTTTGGCCTTTAAAATGGATCAGAATGGCCGCGAGGGCCAACCGAATACATAGCCAAGGTCTTCACGGACGTCCACAAATAATTTTGGCAATTGTGACGTTGGGATCCCGATCACCCAAAAAAAGGTTTCCTATAGCACACGAAAAATCATCAAAATAGGGGTATGCGCGCTTCGGGGCTATTTTGACCTTGAAAATGGATCGAAATGACCATGAGGGCCAACCGGATGCATAGCCAAAGTCTTCACGGGCGTCCACAAATAATTTTGGCAGTTTTGACGTCGGGATCCCGATCACCCAAAAAATGGTTTACTATAGCACACGAAAAATCATCGAAATAGGGGTATGCGCGCTTCGGGGCTATTTTGACCTTGAAAATGGATCGGAATGGCCGTGAGAGCCAACCGGATGCATAGCCAAGGTCTTCAAAGACGTCCACAAATAAGTTTTACAGTTCTGACGTCGGGATTCGGATCACCCAAAAATTGGTTTACTATAGCACACGAAAAATCGTTGAAATAGGGGTATGCGCGCTTCGGGGCTATTTTGACCTTGAAAATGGATCGGAATGGCCGTGAGGGCCAACCGGATGCATAGACAAGGTCTTCACGGACGTCCACAAATAATTTTGGCAGTTTTGACATCGGGATCCCGATCACCCAAAAATATAGTTTACTATAACACACAAAAAATCGTCAAAATAGGGGTATGCGCTCTTCGGGGCTATTTTGACCTTCAAAATGGATTGGAATGGCCGTAAGGGCCAACCGGATGCAAATCCAAGGTCTTCATGGACGTCCACAAATAATTTTGGCAGTTTTAACATCGGGATCCCGATCACCCAAAAAATGGTTTACTATAGCACACGAAAAATCATTGAAATAGGGGTATGCGCGCTTCGGGGCTATTTTGACCTTGAAAATGGATCGGAATGGCCGTTAGGGCCAACCGGATGCATAGCCAAGGTCTTCACGAATGTCCACAAATAATTTTGGCAGTTTTGAAGTCGGGATCCCGATCACCCAAAAAATGGTTTACTATAGCACACGAAAAATCATAGAAATAGGGGTATGCACATTTTGGGGATATTTTGACCTTGAAAATGGATCGGAATGACCGTAAGGGCCAACCAGATGCATAGACAAGGTCTTCACGGACGTCCATAAATAATTTTGGCAGTTTTGACGTCGGGATCCCAATCACCCAAAAAATTATTTACTATAGCACACGAAAAATCGTCGAATTAGGGGTATGCGCGCTTCGGGGCTATTTTGACCTTTAAAATGGATTGAATGGCCGTGAGGGCCAACCGGATACATACCAAGGTCTTCACGGACGTCCACAAATAATTTTGGCAGTTGTGACATCGGGATTCCGATCACCCAAAAAATGGTTTACTATAGTATACGAAAAATCGTCGAAATAGGGGTATGCACGCTTCGGGGCTATTGTGACCTTAAAAATGGATCGGAATGGCCGTGAGGGCCAACCGGATGCATAGCCAAGGTCTTCATGGATGTCCACAAATAATTTTGGCAGTTGTGACGTCGGAATCCCGATCACCAAAAAAATGGTTTACTATAGCATATGAAAAATCATCGAAATAGGGGTATGCGAGCTTCAGCGATCTTTTGACCTTGAAAATGGATCGGAATGGCCGTGAGGGCCAACCGGATGCATAGCCAAGGTCTTCACGGATGTCCACAAATAATTTTGGCAGTTTTGAAGTCGGGATCCCGATCACCCAAAAAATGGTTTACTATAGCACACGAAAAATCATCGAAATAGGGGTATGCGCGCTACGGGGCTATTCTGACCTTTAAAATGGATCAGAATGGCTGTGAGGGCCAACCGGATGCATAGACAAGGTCTTCATGGATGTCCACAAATAAATTTGGCAGTTTTGACGTCGGGATCCCGATCACCCAAAAAATGGTTTACTATAGCACACGAAAAATCATCAAAATTGGGGTATGCGCGCTTCAGGGCTATTTTGACCTTGAAAATGGATCGGACTGGCCATGAGGGTCAACCGGATGCATTGACAAGGTCTTCATGGACGTCCACAAATAGTTTTGGCATTTTTGAAGTCGGGATCCCGATCACCCAAAAAATGGTTTACTATAGCATATGAAAAATCGTCGAAATAGGGGTATGCGTGCTTCGGGGCTATTTTGACCTTAAAAATGGATCGGAATGGCCGTGAGGGCAAACCGGATTCATATCCTAGGTCTTCACGGACGTCCACAAATAATTTTGGCAGTTGTGACGTCGGGATCCCGATCACCCAAAAAAAGGTTTACTATAGTACACGAAAAATCATCGAAGTAGGGGTATGCGCACTTCGGGGCTATTTTAACCTTTAAAATGCATCGGAATGGCCATGAGGGCCAACCGGATGCGTAGCCAAGGTCTTCACAGGCGTCCACAAATAATTTTGGCAGTTTTGACGTCGGGATCCTGATCACCCAAAAAATGGTTTACTATAGCACACGAAAAATCATCGAAATAGGGGTATGCGCGCTTCGGGGCTATTTTGACCTTGCAAATGGATCGGAATGGCCGTGAGGGCCAACCTGATGCATATCCAAGGTATTCACGGACGTCCACAAATAATTTTTGCAGTTCTGACGTCGGGATCCGGATCACCCAAAAATTGGTTTACTATAGCACACGAAAAATCGTCGAAATAGGGGTATGCGCGCTTCGGGGCTATGTTGACCTTGAAAATGGATCGGAATGGCCGTGAGGACCAACCGGATGCATAGCCAAGGTCTTCGCGGACGTCCACAAATAATTTTGGCAGTTTTGACATCGGGATCCCGATAAGCCAAAAAATGGTTTACTATAGCACACAAAAAATTGTCGAAATAGGGGTATGCGCGCTTCGGGGCTATTTTGACCTTGAAAATGGATCGGAATGGCCGTTAGGGACAACCGGATGTATATCCAAGGTCTTCACGGATGTCCACAAATAATTTTGGCAGTTTTGAAGTCGGGATTCATATCACCCAAAACATGGTTTACTATAGCACACGAAAAATAGTCGAAATAGGGGTATGCGCGCTTCGGGCTATTTTGACATTGAAGATGGATCGGAATGGCCATGAGGGCCAACCGGATGCATAGCCAAGGTCTTCACGGACGTCCACAAATAATTTTGGCAGTTTTAACGTCGGGATCCCGATCACCCAAAAAATGGTTTACTATAGCATACGAAAAATCGTCGAAATAGGGGTATGCGTGCTTCGGGGCTATTTTTACCTTAAAAATGGATCGGAATGGCCGTGAGGGCCAACCGGATGCATAGCCAAGGTCTTCACGGACGTCCACAAATAATTTTGGCAGTTGTGACGTCGGGATCCCGATCACCCAAAAAAAGGTTTACTATAGTATACGAAAAATCATCGAAATAGGGGTATGCGCACTTCGGTACTATTTTGACCTTGAAAATGGATCGGAATGGCCGTGAGGGTCAACCGAATGCATAGCCAAGGTCTTCACAGACGTGCACAAATAATTTTGGCAGTTTTAAAGTCGGGATCCCGATCACCCAAAAAACGGTTTACTATAGCACACGAAAAATCATCGAAATAGGGGTATGCGCGCTTCGGAGCTATTTTGACCTTGAAAATGGATCGAAATGGCCGTGAGGGCCAACCGGATGCATAGAAAAGGTCTTCACAGACGTCCACAAATAATTTTGGCAGTTTTGACGTGGGGATCACGATCACCAAAAAAATGGTTTACTATAGCACACGAAACATCATCAAAATAGGGGTATGCGCTTCGGGGCTATTTTGACCTTAAAAATGGATCGGAATGGCCGTGAGGGCCAACCGGATTCATAGCCAAGGTCTTCACGGACGTCCACAAATAGTTTTGGCAGTTGTGACGTCGGGATCCCGATCACCCAAAAAAAGGTTTACTATAGCAAATGAAAAATCGTCGAAATAGGGGTATGCGCACTTTGGGGCTATTTTGACCTTTAAAATGGATCGGAATGGCCGTGAGGGTCAACCGGATGCATAGCCAAGGTCTTCACGGACGTCCACAAATAATTTTGGCAGTTTTGACGTCGGGATCCGGATCACCCAAAAATGGTTTACTATAGCACACGAAAAATCAACGAAATAGGCGTATGCGCGCTTCAGGGTTATTTTAACCTTGAAAATGGATCGGAATGGCCGTAAGGGCCAATCGAATGCATAGCCAAGGTCTTCACGGATGTCCTCAAATAGTTTTGGCAGTTTTGAAGTCGGGATCCCGATCACCCAAAAAATGGTTTACTATAGAACACAAAAAATTGTCGAAATAGGGGTATGCGCGCTTCAGGGCTATTTTGACCTTGAAAATGGATCGGAATGGCCGTGAGGGCCAACCGGATGCATAACCAAGGTCTTCACGGACGTTCACAAATAATTTTGGCAGTTGTGACGTCGGGATCCCGATCACCAAAAAAATGATTTACTATAGCACACGAAATATCATCGAAATAGGGGTATGCGCGCTTCGGGGCTATTTTGACCTTAAAAATGGATCGGAATGGCCTTGAGGGCAAACCGGATTCATAGCCAAGGTCTTCACAGACGTCCACAAATAATTTTGGCAGTTGTGACGTCGGGATCCCGATCACCCAAAAAAGGTTTACTATAGCACACGAAAAATCATCGAAAAAGGGGTATGCGCGATTCGGGGCTATTTTGACCTTGAAAATGGATCGGAATGGCCGTGAGGGCCAACCGGATGCATAGCCAAGGTCTTCACGGACGTTCACAAATAATTTTGGCAGTTTTGACATCGGGATCCCGATCACCAAAAAAATGGTTTACTATAGCACACGAAATATCATCGAAATAGGGGTATGCGCGCTTCGGGGCTATTTTGACCTTAAAAATGGATTCATAGCCAAGGTCTTCACGGACGTCCACAAATAATTTTGGCTGTTGTGACATCGGGATCCCGATCACCCAAAAAAAGGTTTACTATAGCATACAAAAAATCATCAAAATAGGGGTATGCGCGCTTCGGGGCTATTTTGATCTTGAAAATGCATCGAAATGGCCATGAGGGCCAACCAGATGCGTAGCCAAGGTCTTCACGGGCGTCCACAAATAATTTTGGCAGTTTTGACGTCTGAAACCCGATCACCCAAAAAATGGTTTACTATAGCACACGAAAAATTGTCGAAATAGGGGTATGCGCGCTTCGGGGCTATTTTGACCTTGAAAATGGATCGGAATGGCCATGAGGGACAACCTGATGCATAGCCAAGGTCTTCACGGACGTCCAAAAATAATTTTTGCAGTTCTGACGTCGGGATCGGGATCACCCAAAAATTGGTTTAGTATAGCACACGAAAAATCGTCAAAATAGGGGTATGCCTGCTTCGGGGCTATGTTGATCTTGAAAATGGATCGGAATGGCCGTGAGGGCCAACCGTATGCATAGCCAAGGTCTTCACGGACGTCCACAAATAATTTTGGGAGTTTTGACATCGGGATCCCGATCACCCAAAAAATGGTTTACTATAGCACACAAAAAATCGTCAAAATAGGGGTATGCGCGCTTCGGGGCTATTTTGACCCTGAAAATGGATCGGAATGGCCGTTAGGGACTACCGGATGTATATCCAAGGTGTTCACGGACGTCCACAAATAATTTTGGCAGTTTTGAAGTCGAGATCCAAATCACCCCAAAAATGGTTTACTATAGCACACGAAAAATCGTCGAAATAGGGGTATGCGCGCTTCGGGCTATTTTGACATTGAAGATGGATCAGAATGGCCATGAGGGCCAAACGGATGCATATCCAAGGTCTTCACGGACGTCCACAAATAATTTTGGCAGTATTAACAGCGGGATCCCGATCTCCCAAAAAATGGTTTACTATAGCACACGAAAAATCGTCGAAATAGGGGTATGCGTGCTTCGGGGCTATTTTGACCTTGAAAATGGATCGGAATGGCCGTGAGGGCCAACCGGATGCATATCCAAGGTCTTCACGGACGTCCACAAATAATTTTGGCAGTTTTGAAATTGGGATCTAAATCACCCAAAAAATAGTTTACTATAGCACACGAAAAATCGTCGAAATAGGGGTATGCGCGCTTCGGGGCTATTTTGACCTTGAAGATTGATCGGAATGGCCATGAGGGCCAACCGGATACATAGCCAAGGTCTTCACAGACGTGCACAAATAATTTTGGCAATTTTAAAGTCGGGATCCCGATCACCCAAAAAACGGTTTACTATAGCACACGAAAAATCATCGAAATAGGGGTATGCGCGCTTCGGGGCTATTTTGACCTTGAAAATGGATCAGAATGGCCGTGAGGACCAACCGGATGCATAGAAAAGGTCTTCACAGACGTCCACAAATAATTTTGGCAGTTTTGACGTCGGGATCACGATCACCAAAAAAATGGTTTACTATAGCACACAAAATATCATCGAAATAGGGGTATGCGTGCTTCGGGGCTATTTTGACCTGAAAAATGGATCGGAATGGCCGTGAGGGCCATCCGGATTCATAGCCAAGGTCTTCACGGACGTCCACAAATAGTTTTGGCAGTTGTGACGTCGGGATCCCGATCACCCAAAAAAAGGTTTACTATAGCACATGAAAAATCGTCGAAATAGGGGTAAGCGCGCTTCGGGGCTATTTTGACCTTGAAAATGGATCAGAATGGCCGTGAGGGTCAACCGGATGCATAGCCAAGGTCTTCACGGACGTCCACAAACAATTTTGGCAGTTTTGAAGTCGGGATCCCGATCACCCAAAAAATGGTTTACTATAGCACACGAAAAACCGTCGAAATAGGGGTATGCGCGCTTCGGGGCTATTTTGACCTTGAAAATGGATCGGAATGGCCGTGAGGGCCAACCGGATGCATAGACAAGGTCTTCACGGACGTTCACAAATAATTTTGGCAGTTTTGAGGTCGGGATCCCGATCACCAAAAAAATGGTTTACTATAGCACACGAAAAATCGTCGAAATAGGGGTATGCGCGCTTCGGGGCTATTTTGACCTTAAAAATGGATCGGAATGGCCGTGAGGGCCAACCGGATGCATAGACAAGGTCTTCACGGACGTCCGCAAATAATTTTGGCAGTTTTGACGTCGGGATCCCGATCACCCAAAAAATGGTTTACTATAGCACACGAAAAATCGTTGAAATAGGGTATGCGCGCTTCGGAGCTATGTTGACCTTTAAAATGGATCGGAATGGCCGTGAGGGCCAACCGGATGCATACCCAAGGTCTTCACGGATGTCCACAAATAATTTTGGTAGTTTTGAAATCGGGATCCCGATCACCCAAAAAACGGTTTACTATAGCACACGAAAAATCATCGAAATAGGGGTATGCGCGCTTCGGGGCTATTTTGACCTTGAAAATGGATCGGAATGTCCGTGAAGGCAAACCGGATGCATAGCCAAGGTCTTTACGGACGTCCACAAATAATTTTGGCAGTTTTGAAGTCGGGATCTCGATCACCCAAAAAATGGTTTTCTAATAGCACACAAAAAATCATCGAAATAGGGGTATGCGCACTTCGGGACTATTTTGACCTTTAAAATGGATCGGAATAGCCGTAAGGGACAAACGGATGCATAGCCAAGGTCTTCACGGACGTCCACAAATAAATTTGGCAGTTTTGACGTCGAGATCCCGATCACCCAAAAAATGGTTTACTATAGCACACGAAAAATCGTCGAGATAGGGGTATGCGCGCTTCGGGGCTATTTTGACCTTGAAAATCGATCGGAATGGACGTGAGGGCCAACCGGATGCATAGGCAAGGTCTTCACGGACGTCCACAAATAATTTTGGCAGTTTTGACATCGGGATCCCGATCACCCAAAAAATGGTTTACTATAGCACACAAAAAATCGTCGAAATAAGAGAATGCGCTTCGGGGCTATTTTGCCTTGAAAATGGATCGGAATGTCCGTGAGGGCAAACCGGATGCATAGCCAATGTCTTCACGGACGTCCACAAATAATTTTAGCAGTTTTGACGTCGGGATCCCGATCACCCAAAAAATGGTTTACTATAGGACACGAAAACTCGTCGAAATAGGGGTATGCACGCTTCGGGGCTATTTTGACCTTAAAAATGGATCTGAATGGCCGTGAGGTCCAACCGAATGCATAGCCAAGGTCTTCACGGCCGTCCACAAATAAATTTGGCAGTTTAGACATCGGGATCCCGATCACCCAAAAAATGGTTTACTATAGCACACAAAAAATCGTCGAAATAGTGGTATGCGCTTCAGGGCTATTTTGACCTTGAAAATGGATCGGAATGGACGTGACAGCCAACCGGATGCATAGCCAAGGTCTTCACACACCTTCACAAATAATTTTGGCAGTTTTGACTTCGGGATCCCGATCACCCAAAAAATGGTTTTTTAATAGAACACGAAAAATCGTCGAAATACGGGTATGCGCGCTTCGGGAGTATTTTGACCTTTAAAATGGATCGGAATGGCCGTAAGGGCCAAACGGTTGTATAGACAAGGTCTTCACGGACGTCCACAAATAAATTTGGCAGTTTTGACGTTGAGATTCCGATCACCCAAAAAATGGTTTACTATAGCACACGAAAAATCATTGAAATAGGGGTATGCGCGCTTCGGGGCTATTTTGACCTTGAAAATAGATCGGAATGGATGTGAGGGCCAACCGAATGCATAGGCAAGGTCTTCACGGACGTCCACAAATAATTTTGGCAGTTTTGATGTCGGGATCCCCATCACCCAAAAAATGGTTTACTATAGCACACGAAAAATCGTCGAAATAGGAGAATGCGCTTCGGGGCTATTTTGACCTTGAAAATGGATCGGAATGTCCGTGAGGGTAAACCGGATGCATAGCCAAGGTCTTCACGGACGTCCACAAATAATTTTAGCAGTTTTGATGTTGGGATCCCGATCACCCAAAAAATGGTTTACTATAGGACACGAAAACTCATCGAAATAGGGGTATGCGCGCTTCGGGGCTATTTTGACCTTGAAAATGGATCTGAATGGCCGTGAGGTCCAACCGAAAGCATAGCCAAGGTCTTCACGGCCGTCCACAAATAAATTTGGCAGTTTAGACATCGGGATCCCGATCACCCAAAAAATGGTTTACTATAGCACACGAA
Source organism: Solanum sitiens (assembly GCA_016801875.1). NCBI lineage: Eukaryota > Viridiplantae > Streptophyta > Magnoliopsida > Solanales > Solanaceae > Solanum > Solanum sitiens. The sequence continues at coordinate 21,126,971 of JABWTJ010000001.1, forward strand.
AAATCGTCAAAATAGTGGTATGCGCTTCGGGGCTATTTTGACCTTGAAAATGGATCGGAATGGATGTGAGGGCCAACCAGATGCATAGCCAAGGTCTTCACACAACTTCACAAATAATTTTGGCAGTTTTGACTTCGGGATCCCGATCACCCAAAAAATGTTTTTTTAATAGAACACGAAAAATCGTCGAAATACGGGTATGCGCGCTTCGGGAGTAATTTGACCTTTAAAACGGATCGGAATGGCCGTAAGGGCCAATGGTTGTATAGACAAGGTTTTCACGGACGTCCACAAATAAATTTGGCAGTTTTGACGTTGAGATTCCGATCACCCAAAAAATGGTTTACTATAGCACACGAAAAATCATCGAAATAGGGGTATGCGCGCTTCGGGGCTATTTTGACCTTGAAAATAGATCGGAATGGACGTGAGGGCCAACCGGATGCATAGGCAAGGTCTTCACGGACGTCCACAAATAATTTTGGCAGTTTTGACGTCGGGATCCCGATCACCCAAAAAATGGTTCACTATAGCACACGAAAAATCGTCGAAATAGGGGTATGCGCGCTTCGGGGCTATTTTGACCTTGAAAATGGTTCAGAATGTCCGTGAGGGCAAACCGGATGCATAGCCAAGGTCTTTACGGATGTCCACAAATAAATTTGGCAGTTTTAAAGTTGGGATCTCGATCACCCAAAAAATGGTTTTCTAATAGCACACGAAAAATAGTCGAAATAGGGGTATGCGCGCTTCGGGACTATTTTGACCTTTAAAATGTATCGGAATGGCCGTAAGGGCCAAACGGATGCATAGCCAAGGTCTTCATGGACGTCCACAAATAAATTTGGCAGTTTTGACGTCGGGATCCCGATCACCCAAAAATAGGTTTACTATAGCACATGAAAAATCGTCGACATTGGGGTATGTTCGCTTCAGGGCTATTTTAAATGGATCGGAATGGCCGTGAGGGCCAACCAGATGCATAGCGAATGTCTTCATGGACGTCCACAAATAATTTTGGCAATTTAGACGTCGGGATCCCGATCACCCAAAAAATGGTTTACTATAGCACATGAAAAATCGTCAACATAGGGGTATGCGCGCTTCGAGGCTATTTGACCTTGAAAATGGATCGGAATGGCCGTGAGGGACAACCAGATGCATAGACAAGGTCTTCACGGACGTCCATAAATAAGTTTGGCAGTTTTGACGTCGGGATCCCGATCAACCAAAAAATGGTTTACTATAGCACACGAAAAATCGTCGAATTAGGGGTATGCGCACTTTGGGGCTATTTTGACCTTGACAATGGATCGGAATGGACGTGAGGGCCAATCGGATGCATAGACAAGGTCTTCACGGATGTCCACAAATAATTTTGGTAGTTTTGACATCGGGATCCCGATCACCCAAAAAATGGTTTACTATAGCACATGAAAAATCGTCGAAATAGAAGAATGCGCTTCGGGGCTATTTTGACCTTGAAAATGGATCGGAATGGCCGTGAGGGCCAACCAAATGCATAGCCAAGGTCTTCATGGACGTCCACAAATAAATTTGGCAGTTTAGACATCGGGATCCCAATCACCCAAAAAATGGTTTACTATAGCACACGAAAAATTGTCGAAATAGTGGTATGCGCTTCGGGGCTATTTTAACCTTCAAAATGGATCGGAATGGACGTGAGGGCCAACCAGATGCATAGCCAAGGTCTTCACAGATGTCCACAAATAAATTTGGCAGTTTTCACGTCGGGATCCGAATCACCCAAAAAAGGGTTTGCTATAGCACACGAAAAATCGTAGAAATAGGGGTATGCACGCTTCTGGGCTATTTTGACCTTGAGAATGGATCGGAATGGCCGTGAGGGCCAACCGGATGCATAGGCAAGGTCTTCACGGACATCCACAAATAATTTTGGCAGTTTTAAAATCGGAATCCCGATCACCCAAAAAATGGTTTTCTATAGCACACGAAAAATCGTCGAAATAGGGGTATGCGCGCTTTGAGGCCTTTTGACCTTGAGAATGGATCGGAATGGCCGTGAGGGCCAACCGGATGCATAGAAAAGGTATTCACGGACGTCCACAAATAACTTTTGGCAGTTTTGACGTCGGGATCCCGATCACCCAAAAAATGGTTTACTATAGCACACGAAAAATCGTCGAAATAGGGGTATGCACGCTTCGGGGCTATTTTGACCTTGAAAATGGATCGGAATGTCCGTGAGGGCCAACCGGATGCATAACCAAGGTCTTCACGGACGTCCACAAATAATTTTGGCAGTTTTGACGTCGGGATCCCGATCACCCAAAAAATGGTTTACTATAGCACACGAAAAATCGTCGAAATAGGGATATGCGCGCTTCGGGGCTATTTTGACCTTGAAAATGGAACGGAATGGCCGTGAGGGAAAAAAGGATGCATAGCCAAGGTCTTCACGGACGTCCACAAAATTATTTTGGCAGTTTTGACGTTAGGATCCCGATCACCCAAAAAATGGTTTACTATAGAACACGAAAAATCGTCGAAATAGGGGTATGCGCGCTTCGGGGCTATTTTGACCTTGAAAATGGATCAGAATGGCTGTGAGGGCCAACCGGATGCATAGCCAAGGTCTTCACGGACGTCCACAAATAATTTTGGCAGTTTTGACGTCGGGATCCCGATCACCCAAAAAAAAGTTTACTATAGGACACGAAAAATCGTCGAAAGAGGGGTATGCGCGCTTTGGGGCTATTTTGACCTTGAAAATGGATCGGAATGGCCGTGAGGGCCAACCGGATTTATAGCCAAGGTCTTCACGGACGTCCACAAATAATTTTGGCAGTTTTGACGTTGGGATCACGATCACCCAAAAAATGATTTACTATAGCACACGAAAAATCATCAAAATAGGGGTATGCACGCTTCGGGGCTATTTTGACCTTGAAAATGCATCGGAATGGCCGTGAGGGCCAACCGGATAAATGTCCAAGGTATTCATGGACGTCCACAAATAATTTTAGCAGTTTTGACGTTTGGATCCCGATCACCCAAAAAATTGTTTACTATAGCACACGAAAAATTGTCGAAATAGGGGTATGCGCGCTTCGGGGCTATTTTGACCTTGAAAATGGATCGGAATGGCTGTGAGGGACAACCGGATGCATAGACAAGGTCTTCACGGACGTCCACAAATAATTTTGGCTGTTTTGACGTCGGGATCCCGATCTTCCAAAAAATGTTTTACTATAGCACACGAAAAATTGTCAAAATAGGGGTATGCGCGTTTCGGGGCTATTTTGACCTTGAAAATGGATCGGAATAGCCATGAGGGACAACCGGATGCATAACCAAGGTCTTCACGGACGTCCACAAATAATTTTGGCAGTTTTGACGTCGGGATCCCGATCACCCAAAAAATGGTTTACTATAGCACACGAAAGATCATCGAAATAGGGGTATGCTCGCTTCGGGGCTATTTTGACCTTGAAAATGGAACGGAACGGCCATGAAGGCAAAACGGATGCATAGCCAAGGTCTTCACGGACGTCCACAAAATTATTTTGGCAGTTTTGACGTCAGGATCCCGATCACCCAAAAAATGGTTTACTATAGAACACGAAAAATCGTCGAAATAGGGGTATGCACGCTTAGGGGCTATTTTGACCTTGAAAATGGATCGGAATGGCTATGAGGGCCAACCGGATGCATAGCCAAGGTCTTCACGGACGTCCACAAATAAATTTGACAGTTTTAACATCGGGATCACGAACACCCAAAAAATTGTTTTGCTATAGCACACGAAAAATCGTCAAAATAGGGGTATGCGCGCTTCGGGGCTATTTTGACCTTGAAAATGGATCAGAATGGCTGTGAGGGCCAACCGGATGCATAGCCAAGGTCTTCACGGACGTCCAGAAATAATTTTGGCAGTTTTGACGTCGGGATCCCGATCACCCAAAAAAAAGTTTACTATAGGACACGAAAAATCGTCGAAAGAGGGGTATGCGCGCTTTGGGGATATTTTGACCTTGAAACTGGATCGGAATGGATGCGAGGGCCAACCGGATTTATAGCCAAGGTCTTCACGGACGTCCACAAATAATTTTGGCAGTTTTGACGTTGGGATCACGATCACCCAAAAAATGATTTACTATAGCACACGAAAAATCATCAAAATAGGGGTATGCACGCTTCGGGGCTATTTTGACCTTGAAAATGCATCGGAATGGCCGTGAGGGCCAACCGGATAAATGTCCAAGGTATTCATGGACGTCCACAAATAATTTTAGCAGTTTTGACGTTTGGATCCCGATCACCCAAAAAATTGTTTACTATAGCACACGAAAAATTGTCGAAATAGGGGTATGCGCGCTTCGGGGCTATTTTGACCTTGAAAATGGATCGGAATGGCTGTGAGGGACAACCGGATGCATAGCCAAGGTCTTCACGGACGTCCACAAATAATTTTGGCTGTTTTGACGTCGGGATCCCGATCTTCCAAAAAATGTTTTACTATAGCACACGAAAAATTGTCAAAATAGGGGTATGCGCGCTTCGGGGCTATTTTGACCTTGAAAATGGATCGGAATAGCCATGAGGGACAACCGGATGCATAACCAAGGTCTTCACGGACGTCCACAAATAATTTTGGCAGTTTTGACGTCGGGATCCCGATCACCCAAAAAATGGTTTACTATAGCACACGAAAGATCATCGAAATAGGGGTATGCTCGCTTCGGGGCTATTTTGACCTTGAAAATGGAACGGAACGGCCATGAAGGCAAAACGGATGCATAGCCAAGGTCTTCACGGACGTCCACAAAATTATTTTGGCAGTTTTGACGTCAGGATCCCGATCACCCAAAAATGGTTTACTATAGAACACGAAAAATCGTCGAAATAGGGGTATGCACGCTTAGGGGCTATTTTGACCTTGAAAATGGATCGGAATGGCTATGAGGGCCAACCGGATGCATAGCCAAGGTCTTCACGGACGTCCACAAATAAATTTGACAGTTTTAACATCGGGATCACGAACACCCAAAAAATTGTTTTGCTATAGCACACGAAAAATCGTCAAAATAGGGGTATGCGCGCTTCGGGGCTATTTTGACCTTGAATATGGATCGGAATGGCTGTGAGGGCCAACCGGATGCATAGCCAAGGTCTTCACGGACGTCCAGAAATAATTTTGGCAGTTTTGACGTCGGGATCCCGATCACCCAAAAAATGGTTTACTATAGCACACAAAAAATCGTCAAAATAGGGGTATGCGCGCTTCGGGGATATTTTGACCTTGAAACTGGATCGGAATGGATGCGAGGGCCAACCGGATGCATAGCCAAGGTCTTCACGAACGTCCACAAATAAGTTTGACAGTTTTGACGTCGTGATCCCGATCACCCAAAAAATGGTTTACTAAAGCACACGAAAAATCATCGAAATAGGGGTATGTGCACTTCGAGGCTATTTTGACCTTGAAAATGGATCGGAATGGACGTGAGGGCCAACCGTATGCATAGCCAAGGTCTTCACAGACGTCCACAAATAATTGTAGCAGTTTTTACGTCGGGATCCCGATCACCCAAAAATAGGTTTACTGTAGCACACGAAAAATCGTCGAAATAGGGGTATACGCGTTTTGGGGCTATTTTGACCTTGAAAATCGATCGGAATGGCCGTGAGGGCCAACCAGATGCATAGCAAAGGTCTTCATGGACGTCCACAAATAATTTTGGAAGTTTAGACGTCGGGATCCCGATCATCCAAAAAATGGTATACTATAGCACATGAAAAATCGTCGAAATAGGGGTATGCGTGCTTTGAGGCTATTTTGACCTTGAAAATGGATCGGAATGGCCGTGAGGGACAACCAGATGCATAGACAAGGTCTTCACAGACGTCCACAAATAATTTTTGGCAGTTTTGACGTCGTGATCCCGATCACCCAAATAATGGTTTACTATAGCACACGAAAAATCGTCGAAATAGGGGTATACGCGCTTCGGGGCTATTTTGACCTTGAAAATGGATCGGAATGGCCATGAGGCACAACCGGACGCATAGCCAAGGTCTTCCCGGACGTCCACAAATAAATTTGGCAGTTTTGACGTCGGGATCCTGATCACCCAAAAAATGGTTTACTATAGCACACGAAAAATCAACGAAATAGGGGTATGCGCGCTTCGGGGCTATTTTGACCTTGAAAATGGATTGATATGTCCGTGAGGGCCAACCGGATGCATAACCAAGGTCTTCACGGACGTCCACAAATAATTTTGGCAACTTTGACGTCGGGATCCCGATCACCCAAAAAATGGTTTACTATAGCACACAAAAAATTGTCGAAATAGGGGTATGCGCGCTTCGGGGCTATTTTGACCTTGAAAATGGAACGGAATGGCCGTGAGGGCCAAACGGATGCATAGCCAAGGTCTTCACGGACGTCCACAAAGTTATTTTTGTAGTTTTGACGTCAGGATCCCGATCACCCAAAAAATGGTTTACTATAGTACACGAAAAATTGTCGAAATAAGGGTATGCGCGCTTCGGGGCTATTTTGACCTTGAAAATGGATCGGATTGGCTGTGAGGGCCAACCGGATGCATAGCCAAGGTCTTCACGGACGTCCACAAATAATTTTGGCAGTTTTGACGTCGGTATCCCGATCACCCAAAAAATGGTTTACTATGGCACACGAAAAATTGTCGAAATAGGGGTATGCGTGGTTCGGGGCTATTTTGACCTTTAAAATGGATCGGAATGGCCATGAGGGCAAACCGTAGGCATAGCCAAGGTCTTCACGAACGTCCACAAATAATTTAGGTAGTTTTAACGTCGGGATCCCGATCACCCAAAAAATGGTTTACTATAGCACACGAAAAATCGTCGAAATAGGGGTATACGCGTTTTGGAGCTATTTTGACCTTTAAAATGGATCTGAATTGCCGTGAGGGCCAATCGGATGCATAGACAAGGTCTTCGCGGACGTCCACTAATAATTTTGACAATTTTAACGTCGGGATCCAGATCACCCAAAAAATGGTTTACTATAGCACACGAAAAATCGTCAACATAGGGGTATGCGCGCTTCGGGGCTATTTTGACCTTGAAAATGGATCAGAATGGCCGTGAGGGACAACCGGATGCATAGCCAAGGTCTTCACGGACGTCCACAAATAATTTTGGCAGTTTTGACGTCAGGATCCCGATCACCCAAAAAATGGTTTACTAAAGCACACAAAAAATCGTCGAAATAGGGGTATGCGCGCTTCGGGGCTATTTTGACCTTGAAAATGGATCGAAATGGCCGTGAGGGCCAACCGGATGCATAGACAAGATGTTCATGGACGTCCACAAATAATTTTGGTAGTTTTGACGTCGGGATCCGAATCACCCAAAAATTGGTTTACTATAGCACACGAATAATCGTCAAAATAGGGGTATGCGTGCTTGGGGATATTTTGACCTTGAAAATGGATTGGAATGGCCATGAGGGCCAACCGGATGCATAGCCAAGGTCTTCACGGACGTCCACAAATAAATTTGACAGTTTAGACGTCGGGATCGCGATCATCCAAAAAATGGTTTACTATAGCACATGAAAAATCGTCGAAATAGGGGTATGCGCGCTTCGAGGCTATTTTGACCTTGAAAATGGATCGGAATGGCCGTGAGGGACAACCAGATGCATAGACAAGGTCTTCACGGACGTCCACAAATAATTTTGGCAGTTTTGACGTCCGGATCCCGATCCCCCAAAAAATGGTTTACTATAGCACACGAAAAATCGTCGACATTGGGGTATGCGCGCTTTAGGGCTATTTTAAATGGATCGGAATGGCCGTGAGGGCCAACCAGATGCATAGCGAATGTCTTCATGGACGTCCACAAATAATTTTGGAAATTTAGACGTCGGGATCCCGATCACCCAAAAAATGGTTTACTATAGCACATGAAAAATCGTCGAAATAGAAGAATGAGCTTCGGGGCTATTTTGACCTTGAAAATGGATCGGAATGGCCGTGAGGGCCAACCAAATGCATAGCCAAGGTCTTCATGGACGTCCACAAATAAATTTGGCAGTTTAGACATCGGGATCCCGATCACCCAAAAAATGGTTTACTATAGCACACGAAAAATCGTCGAAATAGGGGTATGCGTGCTTCGGGGCTATTTTGACCTTGAAAATGGTTCGGAATGTCCGTGAGGGCAAACCGGATGCATAGCCAAGGTCTTCACGGACGTCCACAAATAATTTTGGCAGTTTTGACGTCGGGATCCCGATCACCCAAAAAATGGTTCACTATAGCACACGAAAAATCATCGAAATAGGGGTATGCGCACTTCGGGACTATTTTGACCTGTAAAATGGATCGGAATGGCCGTAAGGGACAACCGGATGCATAGCCAAGGTCTTCACGGACGTCCACAAATAAATTTGGCAATTTTGACGTCGAGATCCCGATCACCCAAAAAATGGTTTAATAAAGCACACGAAAAATCATCGAAATAGGGGTATGCGCGCTTCGGGGCTATTTTGACCTTGAAAATGGATCGGAATGGACGTGAGGGCCAACCGAATGCATAGGCAAGGTCTTCACGGACGTCCACAAATAATTTTGGCAGTTTTGACATCGGAATGCCGATCACCCAAAAAATGGTTACTATAGCACACGAAAAATCGTCGAAATAGGAGAATGCGCTTCGGGGCTATTTTGACCTTGAAAATGGATCGTAATGTCCGTGAGGGCAAACCGGATGCATAGCCAAGGTCTCACGGACGTCCACAAATAATTTTAGCAGTTTTGACGTCGGGATCCCGATCACCCAAAAAATGGTTTACTATAGGACACGAAAACTCGTCGAAATAGGGGTATGCGCGCTTCGGGGCTATTTTGACCTTAAAAATGGATCTAAATGGCCGTGAGGTCCAACCGAATGCATAGCCAAGGTCTTCACGGCCATCCACAAATAAATTTGGCAGTTTAGACATCGGGATCCCGATCACCCAAAAAATGGTTTACTATAGCACACAAAAAATCGTCGAAATAGTGGTATGCACTTCAGGGCTATTTTGACCTTGAAAATGGATCGGAATGGACGTGACGGCCAATCGGATGCATAACCAAGGTCTTCACACACCTTCACAAATAATTTTGGCAGTTTTGACTTCGGGATCCCGATCACCCAAAAAATGGTTTTCTAATAGCACACGAAAAATCGTCGAAATACGGGTATGCGCGCTTCGGGAGTATTTTGACCTTGAAAATTGATCGGAATGGCCGTAAGGGCCAAACGATTGTATAGACAAGGTCTTCACGGATGTCCACAAATAAATTTGGCAGTTTTGATGTTGAGATTCCGATCACCCAAAAAATGGTTTAATATAGCACACGAAAAATCATCGAAATAGGGGTATGCGCGCTTCGGGGCTATTTTGACCTTGAAAAAGGATCAGAATGGACGTGAGGGCCAGCCGGATGCATAGGCTAGGTCTTCACGGACGTCCACAAATAATTTTGGTAGTTTTGACATCGGGATCCCGATCACCCAAAAAATGGTTTACTATAGCACACGAAAAATCGTCGAAATAGGGGTATGCGCGCTTCGGGGCTATTTTGACCTTGAAAATGGATCGGAATGTCCGTGAGGGCAAACCGGATGCATAGCCAAGGTCTTCACGGACGTCCACAAATAATTTTAGCAGTTTTGATGTCGGGATCCCGATCACCCAAAAAATGGTTTACTATAGGACAGGAAAACTCGTCGAAATAAGGGTATGCGCGCTTCGGGGCTATTTTGACCTTGAAAATGGATCTTAATGGTCGTGAGGTCCAACCGAAAGCATAGCCAAGGTCTTCACGGCCATCCACAAATAAATTTGGCAGTTTAGACATCGGGATCCCGATCACCCAAAAATGGTTTACTATAGCACACGAAAAATCGTCAAAATAGTGGTATGCGCTTCGGGGCTATTTTGACCTTAAAAATGGATCGGAATGGATGTGAGGGCCAACCGGATGCATAGCCAAGGTCTTCACACACCTTCACAAATAATTTTGGCAGTTTTGACATCGGGATCCCGATCACCCAAAAAATGGTTTTTTAATAGAACACGAAAAATCGTCGAAATACGGGTATGCGCGCTTCGGGAGTATTTTGACCTTTAAAATGTATCGGAATGGCCGTAAGGGCCAAATGGTTGTATAGACAAGGTCTTCACGGACGTCCACAAATAAATTTGGCAGTTTTGACGTTGAGATTCCGTTCACCCAAAAAATGGTTTACTATAGCACACGAAAAATCATCGAAATAGGGGTATGCGCGCTTCGGGGCTATTTTGACCTTGAAAATGGATCGGAATGGACGTGAGGGCCAACCGGATGCGTAGGTAAGGTCTTCACGGACGTCCACAAATAATTTTGGCAGTTTTGACGTCGGGATCCCGATCACCCAAAAAATGGTTCACTATAGCACACGAAAAATCGTCGAAATAGGGGTATGCGCGCTTTGGGGCTATTTTGACCTTGAAAATGGTTCGGAATGTCCGTGAGGACAAACCGGATGCATAGCCAAGGTCTTTACGGATGTCCACAAATAAATTTGGCAGTTTTAAAGTCGGGATCTCGATCACCCAAAAAATGGTTTTCTAATAGCACACGAAAAATAGTCGAAATAGGGGTATGCGCGCTTCGGGACTATTTTGACCTATAAAATGTATCGGAATGGCCGTAAGGGCAAAACGGATGCATAGCCAAGGTCTTCATGGACGTCCACAAATAAATTTGGCAGTTTTGACGTCGGGATCCCGATCACCCAAAAATAGGTTTACTATAGCACACGAAAAATCGTCGACATTGTGGTATGCGCGCTTCAGGGCTATTTTAAATGGATCGGAATGGCTGTGAGGGCCAACCAGATGCATAGCGAATGTCTTCACGGACGTCCACAAATAATTTTGGCAATTTAGACGTCGGGATCCCGATCACCCAAAAAATGGTTTACTATAGCACATGAAAAATCGTCGACATAGGGGTATGCGCGCTTCGAGGCTATTTGACCTTGAAAATGGATCGGAATGTCCGTGAGGGCCAACCGGATGCATAACCAAGGTCTTCACGGACGTCCACAAATAATTTTGGCAGTTTTGACGTCGGGATCTCGATCACCCAAAAAATGGTTTACTATAGCACACGAAAATTCGTCGAAATAGGGATATGCGCGCTTCGGGGCTATTTTGACCTTGAAAATGGAACGGAATGGCCGTGAGGGCAAAAAGGATGCATAGCCAAGGTCTTCACGGACGTCCACAAAATTATTTTGGCAGTTTTGACGTTAGGATCCCGATCACCCAAAAAATGGTTTACTATAGAACACGAAAAATCATCGAAATAGGGGTATGCGCGCTTCGGGGCTATTTTGACCTTGAAAATGGATCAGAATGGCTGTGAGGGCCAACCGGATGCATAGCCAAGGTCTTCACGGACGTCCACAAATAATTTTGGCATTTTTGACGTCGGGATCCCGATCACCCAAAAAATGGTTTACTATAGGACACGAAAAATCGTCAAAAGAGGGGTATGCGCGCTTCGGGGCTATTTTGACCTTGAAAATGGATCGGAATGGCCGTGGGGGCCAACCGGATTCATAGCCAAGGTATTCACGGACGTCCACAAATAATTTTGGCATTTTTTGACGTTGGGATCACGATCACCCAAAAAATGATTTACTATAGCACACGAAAAATCATCAAAATAGGGGTATGCACGCTTCGGGGCTATTTTGACCTTGAAAATGAATCGGAATGGCCGTGAGGGCCAACCGGATAAATGTCTAAGGTATTCACGGACGTCCACAAATAATTTTGGCAGTTTTGACATTTGGATCCCGATCACCCAAAAATTTGTTTACTATAGCACACGAAAAATCGTCGAAATAGGGGTATGCGCGCTTCGGGGCTATTTTGACCTTGAAAATGGATCGGAATGGCTGTGAGGGACAACCAGATGCATAGCCAAGGTCTTCACGGACGTCCACAAATAATTTTTGCAGTTTTGACGTCGGGATCCCGATCACCCAAAAAATGTTTTACTATAGCACACGAAAAATCGTCGAAATAGGGGTATGCGCGCTTCGGGGCTATTTTGACCTTGAAAATGGATCGGAATAGCCATGAGGGCCAACCGGATGCATAACCAAGGTCTTCACGGACGTCCACAAATAATTTTGGCAGTTTTGACGTCGGGATACCGATCACCCAAAAAATGGTTTACTATAGCACACGAAAAATCGTCAAAATAGGGGTATGCGCGCTTCGGGGCTATTTTGACCTTGAAAATGGAACGGAATGGCCATGAAGGCAAAACGGATGCATAGCCAAGGTCTTCACGGACGTCCACAAAATTATTTTGGCAGTTTTGACGTCAGGATCCCGATAACCCAAAAAATGGTTTACTATAGAACATGAAAAATCGTCGAAATAGGGGTATGCGCGCTTAGGGGCTATTTTGACCTTGAAAATGGATCGGAATGGCTATGAGGGCCAACCGGATGCATAGCCAAGGCCTTCACGGACGTCCACAAATATATTTGACAGTTTTAACATCGGGATCCCGAACACCCAAAAAATTGTTTTGCTATAGCACACGAAAAATCGTCAAAATAGGGGTATGCGCGCTTCGGGGCTATTTTGACCTTGAATATGGATTGGAATGGCCGTGAGGGACAACCGGATACATAGCCAAGGTCTTCATGGACGTCCAGAAATAATTTTGGCTGTTTAGACGTCGGGATCCCGATCACCCAAAAAATGGTTTACTATAGCACACGAAAAATCGTCGAAATAGGGGTATGCGCGCTTTGGGGATATTTTGACCTTGAAACTGGATCGGAATGGACGCGAGGGCCAACCGGATGCATAGCCAAGGTCTTCACGAAAGTCCACAAATAAGTTTGGCAGTTTTGACGTCGTGATCCCGATCACCCAAAAAATGGTTTACTAAAGTACACGAAAAATCATCGAAATAGGGGTATGTGCACTTCGAGGCTATTTTGACCTTGAAAGTGGATCGGAATGGACGTGAGGGCCAACCGTATGCATAGACAAGGTCTTCACAGACGTCCACAAATAATTGTGGTAGTTTTTACGTCGGGATCCCGATCACCCAAAAATAGGTTTACTGTAGCACACGAAAAATCGTCGAAATAGGGGTATACGCGTTTTGGGGCTATTTTGACCTTGAAAATCGATCGGAATGGCCGTGAGGGCCAACCAAATGCATAGCCAAGGTCTTCACGGACGTCCACAAAAAAATTTGATAGTTTAGACGTCGGGATCGCGATCATCCAAAAAATGGTTTACTATAGCACATGAAAAATCGTCGAAATAGGGGTATGCGCGCTTCGAGGCTATTTTGACCTTGAAAATGGATTGGAATGGCCGTGAGGGACAACCAGATGCATAGACAAGGTCTTCACGGACGTCCACAAATAATTTTGGCAGTTTTGATGTCGGGATCCCGATCACCCAAAAAATGGTTTACTATAGCACACGAAAAATCGTCGAAATAGGGGTATGCGCGCTTCGGGGCTATTTTCACCTTGAAAATGGATCGGATTGGCCGTGAGGGATAACCGGACGCATAGCCAAGGTCTTCATGGACGTCCACAAATAATTTTGGCAGTTTAGACGTCAGGATCCCGATCATCCAAAAAATGGTATACTATAGCACATGAAAAATCGTTGAAATAGGGGTATGCGCGCTTCGAGGCTATTTTGACCTTGAAAATGGATCGGAATTGCCGTGAGGGACAACCAGATGCATAGACAAGGTCTTCACGGACGTCCACAAATAATTTTTGGCAGTTTTGACGTCGGGATCCCGATCACCCAAAAAATGGTTTACTATAGCACACGAAAAATCGTCGAAATAGGGGTATGCGCGCTTCAGGGCTATTTTGACCTTGAAAATGGATCGGAATTGCCATGAGGGACAACCGGACGCATAGCCAAGGTCTTCCCGGACGTCCACAAATAAATATGGCAGTTTTGACGTCGGGATCCTGATCACCCAAAAAAAGGTTTACTATAGCACACGAAAAATCAACGAAATAGGGGTATGCGCGCTTCGGGGCTATTTTGACCTTGAAAATGGATTGATATGGCCGTGAAGGCCAACCAGATGCATAACCAAGGTCTTCACGGACGTCCACAAATAATTTTGGCAGTTTTGACGTCGGGATCCCGATCACCCAAAAAATGGTTTACTATAGCATACGAAAAATTGTCGAAATAGGGGTATGCGCGCTTCGGGGCTATTTTGACCTTGAAAATGGAACGGAATGGCCGTGAGGGCCAAACGGATGCATAGCCAAGGTCTTCACGGACGTCCACAAAATTATTTTTGTAGTTTTGACGTCAGGATCCCGATCACCCAAAAAATGGTTTACTATAGTACACGAAAAATCGTCGAAATAGGGGTATGCGCGCTTCGGGGCTATTTTGACCTTGAAAATGGATCGGATTGGCTGTGAGGGCCAACCGGATGCATAGCCAAGGTCTTCACAGACGTCCACAAATAATTTTGGCAATTTTGACGTCGGGATCCCGATCACCTAAAAAATGGTTGACTATAGCACACGAAAAATCATCAAAATAAGGGTATGCGTGGTTCGGGGCTATTTTGACCTTTAAAATGGATCGGAATGGCCGTGAGGGAAAACCGGAGGCATAGCCAAGGTCTTCACGGACGTCCACAGATAATTTAGGTAGTTTTAACGTCGGGATCCCGATCACCCAAAAAATGGTTTACTATAGCACACGAAAAATCGTCGAAATAGGGGTATACGCGTTTTGGAGCTATTTTGACCTTTAAAATGGATCTGAATGGACGTGAGGGCCAATCGGATGCATAGACAAGGTCTTCGCGGACGTCCACTAATAGTTTTGACAGTTTTAACGTCGGGATCCAGATCACCCAAAAAATGGTTTACTATAGCACATGAAAAATCATCAACATAGGGGTATGCGCGCTTCGGGGCTATTTTGACCTTGAAAATGGATCATAATGGCCGTGAGGGCCAACCGGATGCATAGCCAAGGTCTTCACGGACGTCCACAAATAATTTTGGCAGTTTTGACGTTGGGATCCCGATCACCCAAAAAATGGTTTACTAAAGCACACAAAAAATCGTCGAAATAGGGGTATGCGCGCTTCGGGGCTATTTTGACCTTGAAAATGGATCGAAATGGCCATGAGGGTCAACCGGATGCATAGACAAGATGTTCATGGACGTCCACAAATAATTTTGGTAGTTTTGACGTCGGGATCCGAATCACCCAAAAAATGGTTTACTATAGCACACGAATAATCGTCGAAATAGGGGTATGCGTGCTTGGGGATATTTTGACCTTGAAAATAGATCGGAATGGCCGTGAGGGCCAACCGGATGCATAGCCAAGGTCTTCACGGACGTCCACAAAAAAATTTGATAGTTTAGACGTCGGGATCGCGATCATCCAAAAAATGGTTTACTATAGCACATGAAAAATCGTCGAAATAGGGGTATGCGCTCTTCGAGGCTATTTTGACCTTGAAAATGGATTGGAATGGCCGTGAGGGACAACTAGATGCATAGACAAGGTCTTCACGGACGTCCACAAATAATTTTGGCAGTTTTGACGTCGGGATCCCGATCACCCAAAAAATGGTTTACTATAGCACACGAAAAATCGTCGAAATAGGGGTATGCGCGCTTCGGGGCTATTTTCACCTTGAAAATGGATCGGAATGGCCGTGAGGGACAACCGGATGCATATCCAAGGTCTTCCCGAACGTCCACAAATAAATTTGGCAGTTTTGACGTCGGGATACTGATCACCCAAAAAATGATTTACTATAGCACACGAAAAATCGTCGAAATAGGGGTATGCGCGCTTCGGGGCTATTTTGACCTTGAAAATGGATCGGAATGGCCGTGAGGGACAACCGGATGCATAACCAAGGTCTTCACGGACGTCCACAAATAATTTTGGCAGTTTTGACATCGGGATCCCGATCACCCAAAAAATGGTTTACTATAGCACACGAAAAATTGTCGAAATAGGGGTATGCGTGCTTCGGGGCTATTTTGACCTTGAAAATGGAATGGTATGGCCGTGAGGGACAAATGGATGCATAGCCAAGGTCTTCACGGACGTCCACAAAATTATTTTGGCAGTTTTGATGTCAGGATCCCGATCACCCAAAAAATGGTTTACTATAGAACACGAAAAATCATCGAAATAGGGGTATGCGCGCTTCGGGGCTATTTTGACCTTTAAAATGGATCGGAATGGCCGTGAGGGCCAACCGGATGCATAGCCAAGGTCTTCACGGACGTCCACAAATAAATTTGGCAGTTTTGACGTCGAGATCCCGATCACCCAATAAATAGTTTACTATAGCACACAAAAAAATCATCAAAATAGGGGTATGCATGCTTCGGGGCTATTTTGACCTTGAAAATGGATCGAAATGGCCGTGAGGGCCAATCGGATGCATAGCCAAGGTCTTCACGGACGTCCACAAATAAATTTGGCAGTTTTGACGTCGGGATCCCGATCACCCAAAAAATGGTTTACTATAGCACTCGAAAAATCATCAAAATAGGGGTATGCGCGCTTCGGGGCTATTTTGACCTTGAAAATGCATCGGAATGGACGTGAGGGCCAACCGAATGCATAGGTAAGGTCTTCACGGACGTCCACAAATAATTTTCGCAGTTTTTACGTCGGGATCTCGATCACCCAAAAAATGGTTTACTATAGCACACGAAAAATCATCGAAATAGGAGTATGCGCTTCGGGGCTATTTTTACCTTGAAAATGGATCGGAATGGCCGTGAGGGCCAATCAGATGCATAGCCAAGGTATTCACGGACATCTACAAATAAAGTTAACAGTTTTGACGTCGGGATCCCGATCACCCAAAAAATGGTTTACTATAGGACACGAAAACTCGTTGAAATATGGGTATGCGCGCTTCGGGGCTATTTTGACCTTGAAAATGGATCGGAATGGATGGGAGGGCCAACCGAAAGCATAGACAAGGTCTTCACGGACGTCCACAAATAAATTTGGCAGTTTAGACATCGGGATCCCGATCACCCCAATAATGGTTTACTATATCACACGAAAAATCATCGAAATAGGGGTATGCGCGCTTCGGGGCTATTTTGACCTTGAAAATAGATCGGAATGGCCGTGAGGGCCAACCGGATGCGTAGACAAGGTCTTCCCGGACGTCCACAAACAAATTTGGCAGTTTTGACGTCGGGATCCGGATCACCCAAAAAATGATTTACTATAGCACACGAAAAATCATCGAAATAGGGGTATACGCGCTTCAGGGCTATTTTGACCTTGAGAATGGATCGGAATGGCCGTGAGGGCCAACCGGTTGCATAGCCAAGGTCTTCACGGATGTCCACAAATAATTTTGGCAGTTTTGAAATTGGGATCCCAATCACCCAAAAAATGGTTTACTATAACACACAAAAAATCGTCGAAATAGGGGTATGCACGCTTCGAGGCTATTTTGACCTTCAGAATGGATTGAAATGGCCGTGAGGGCAAACCGGATTTATAGTAAAGGTCTTCACGGACGTCCACAAATAATTTTGGCAGTTTTGACATCGGGATCCCGATCACCCAAAAAATGGTTTACTATAGCACACGAAAAATTGTCGAAATAGGGGTATGCGCGCTTTGGGGCTATTTTGACCTTGAATATGGATCGGAATGGCCGTGAGGGCCAACCGGATGCATATCTAAGGTCGTCACAGATGTCCACAAATAATTTTGGCAGTTTTGACGTCGGGACTCCGATCACCCAAAAAATGGTTTACTATAGCACACGAAAAATCATCGAAATAGGGGTATGCGCGCTTAGGGGCTATTTTGACCTTGAAAATGGATCGAAATGGCCGTGAGGACCCCCCGGTTCATTAGCCAAGGTCTCACAGACATCCCAAATAATTTTGTCAGTTTTAACGTTAGGATCCGATCCCCCAAAACTGATTCACTATAGCACTAAAGAAAAATCATTCGAACTAGGGGAGTGGTATGCGCGCTTCGGGCTATTTTGACTTGAAAACGGATCGGAAAATGGCAGTGAGGGCCACCGGATGCATATCCAAAGGTCTTCACAGACGTCCACAAAAAATTTTGCCAATTTTGCCATCGGGATCCCTATCACCAGAAAAAATGGTTTCTATAGCCACCCAAAAAAAATCATTGAAATAGGGGTATGCGGCTTCGGGCTATTTTGACCTGACATGGATCAGAATGGCCGTGAGGGCCCATCGGATTCTGCATAGCCAAGGTCTTCACGGACGTCCACAAATAATTTTGGCAGTTTTGACGTCGCAATCCCGATCACCCAAAAAATTGTTTACTATAGCACACAAAAAATCATCAAAATAGGGGTATGCGTGCTTCGGGGCTATTTTGACCTTGAAAATTGATCGGAATGGCCGTGAGGGCCAACCGGATGCATAGCCAAGGTCTTCAGAGACGTCCACAAATAATTTTCGTAGTTTAGACTTCGGGATCCTGATCACCCAAAAAATGGTTTTCTAATAGCACACGAAAAATCATCGAAATAGGGGTATGCGCACTTCGGGGCTATTTTGACCTTTAACATGGATCGGAATGGCCGTGAGGGCCAACCGGATGCATAGCCAAGGTCTTCACGGACGTCCACAAATAAATTTGGCAGTTTTGACGTCGGGATTCCGATCACCCAAAAAATGGTTTACTATAGCACATGAAAAATCGTCGAAATAGGGGTATGCGCGCTTCGGAGCTATTTTGACCTTAAAAATGGATCGGAATGGCCGTCAGGGCCAACCGGATGCATATCCAAGGTCTTCACGGACGTCCATAAATAAATTTGGCAGTTTAGACATCGGGATCCCGATCACCCCAAAAATTGTTTACTATATCACACGAAAAATCATCGAAATAAGGGTATGCGCGCTTCGGGGCTATTTTGACCTTGAAAATGGATCGGAATGGCCGTGAGGGCCAACCGGATGCATAGCCAAGGTCTTCTCGGTCGTCCACAAATAAATTTGGCAGTTTAGACATCGGGATCCCGATCACCCCAAAAATGGTTTACTATAGCACACGAAAAATCGTCGAAATAGGGGTATGCGCGCTTCGGGGATATTTTGACCTTGAAAATGGATCGGAATGGCCGTGAGGGCCAACCGGATACATATCCAAGGTCTTCACAGACGTCCACAAATATTTTGGCAGTTTTGACGTTGGGATCCCGATCACCCAAAAATAGGTTTACTATAGCACACGAAAAATCATCAAAATAGGGATATGCGCGCTTTGGGGCTATTTTGACCTTGAAAACGGATCAGAATAGCCGTGAGGGCCAACCAGATGCATAGCGAAGGTCTTCACGGACCTCCACAAATAATTTTGACAGTTTAGACGTCGGGATCCCGATCACCCAAAAAATGGTTTACTATAGCACCTGAAAAATCGTCGAAATAGGGGTATACGCGCTTCGAGGCTATTTTGACCTTGAAAATGGATCGGAATGGCCATGAGGGACAACCACATGCATAGACAAGGTCTTCACGGACGTCCACAAATAATTTTTGGCAGTTTTGACGTCGGGATCCCGATCACCCAAAAAATGGTTTACTAGCACACGAAAAATCGTCGAAATAGGGGTATGCGCGCTTCGGGGCTATTTTGACCTTGAAAATGGATCGGAATGGCAGTGAGGGCCAACCGGATGCATAGACAAGGTGTTCATGGACGTCCACAAATAATTTTGGTAGTTTTGACGTCGGGATCCCGATAACCCAAAAAATGGTTTACTATACCACACGAAAAATTGTCGAAATAGGGGTATGCGCGCTTAGGGGCTATTTTGACCTTGAAAATGGATCGGAACGGCCGTGAGGTCCAACTGAATGCATAGCCAAGGTCTTCACGGACGTCCACAAATAATTTTGGCAATTTTGACATCGGGATCCCTATCACCCGAAAAATGGTTTACTATAGCACACAAAAAATCGTCGAAATAGGGGTATGCGCGCTTCGGGGCTATTTTTACCTTGAAAATGGATCGGAATGGCCGTGAGGGCCAACCAGATGCATAACCAAGGTGTTCACGGACGTCCACAAATAATTTTGGCAGTTTTGACGTCGAGATCATGATCACCCAAAAAATGATTTACTATACCACACGAAAAATCGTCGAAATAGGGGTATGTGCGCTTCGGGGCAATTTTGACCTTGAAAATGGATCGGAATGGCCATGAGGGAAAACCAGATGCATATCCAAGGTCTTCACGGACGTCCACAAATAATTTTGGCAATTTTGACGTCGGGATCCCGATCACCCAAAAAATGGTTGACTATAGCACACGAAAAATCATCGAAATAGGGGTATGCGCGCTTCGGGGCTATTTTGACCTTGAAAATGGATCGGAATGGCCGTGAGGGCCAACCGGATGCATAGCCAAGGTCTTCCCAGACGTCCACAAATAAATTTGGCAGTTTTGACGTCGGGATCCCGATCACCCAAAAAATGGTTTACTATAGCACACGAAAAATCATCGAAATAGGGGTATGCGCGCTTCGGGGCAATTTTGACCTTGAAAATGGATTGGAATGGCCGGGAGGGAAAACCGAATGCATAGCCATGGTCTTTACGGACGTCCACAAATAATTTTGGCAATTTTGACGTCGGGATCCCGATCACCCAAAAAATGGTTTACTATAGCACATGAAAAATCGTCGAAATAGGGGTATGCGCTCTTCAGGGCTATTTTGACCTTGAAAATGGATCGAAATGGCCGTGAGGGCCAACCGGATGCATAGCCAAGGTCTTCCCAGACGTCCCCAAATAATATTGGCAGTTTTGACGTCGGGATCCCGATCACCCAAAAAATGGTTTACTATAGCACTCGAAAAATCATCGAAATAGGGGTATGCACGCTACGGGGCTATTTTGACCTTGAAAATGGATCGGAATGGCTGTGAGGGCCAACCGGATGCATATCCAAGGTCTTCACGGACGTCCAAAAATAATTTTGGCAGTTTTGACGTCGGTATCCCGATCACCCAAAAAATGGTTTACTATAGCACACCAAAAATCGTCGAAATAGGGGTATGCGCGCTTTGGGGCTATTTTGACCTTGAAAATGGATCGGAATGGCCGTTAGGTCCAACCGGATGCATAGCCAAGGTCTTCACGGACTTCACAAATAATTTTGGTAGTTTTGACATTGGGATCCCGATTACCCAAAAAATGGTTACTATAGCACACGAAAAATCGTCGAAATAGGGGTATACGCGCTTTGGAGCTATTTTAACCTTGAAAATGGATTGGAATGGCCGTGAGGGCCAACAGGATGCATAGCCAAGGTCTTCACGGACGTCCACAAATAATTTTGGTAGTTTTAACGTCGGGATCCTGATCACCCAAAAAATGGTTTACTATAGCATACGAAAAATTGTCGAAATAGGGGTATGCGCGCTTCGGGGCTATTTTGACCTTGAAAATGGATCGAAATGGCCGTGAGGGCCAACCGGATGCATAGCCAAGGTCTTCACGGATGTCCACAAATAATTTTGGCAGTTTTGACGTCGGGATCCCGATCACCCAAAAAATGGTTTACTATAGCACACGAAAAATCATCAAAATAGGGGTATGCTCGTTTTGGGGCTATTTTGACCTTGAAAATGGATCGGAATGGCCGTGAGGGCCAACCGGATGCATATCCAATGTCTTCACGGATGTCCACAAATAATTTTGGCAGTTTTGACGTCGGTATCCCGATCACCCAAAAAATGGTTTAATATAGCACACCAAAAATCGTCAAAATAGGGGTATGCGCGCTTTGGGGCTATTTTGACCTTGAAAATGGATCGGAATGGCCGTGAGAGACAACCGGATGCAGAGCCAAGGTCTTCACGGACTTCAAAAATAATTTTGGTAGTTTTGACGTTGGGATCCCGATTACCCAAAAAATGGGTACTATAGCACACGAAAAATCGTCGAAATAGGGGTATACGCGCTTTGGAGCTATTTTGACCTTGAAAATGGATTGGAATGGCCGTGAGGGCCAACAGGATGCATAGCCAAGGTCTTCACGGACGTCCACAAATAATTTTGGTAGTTTTAACGTCGGAATCCTGATCACCCAAAAAATGGTTTACTATAGCACACGAAAAATCGTCGAAATAGGGGTATGCGCGCTTCGGGGCTATTTTGACCTTGAAAATTGATCGGAATGGCCGTGAGGGCCAACCGGATGCATAGCCAAGGTCTTCAGAGACGTCCACAAATAATTTTGGCAGTTTAGACTTCGGGATCCTGATCACCCAAAAAATGGTTTTCTAATAGCACACGAAAAATCATCGAAATAGGGGTATGCGCGCTTCGGGGCTATTTTGACCTTTAAAATGGATCGGAATGGCCGTGAGGGCCAACCGGATGCATATCCAAGGTCTTCACGGACGTCCACAAATAATTTTGGTAGTTTTAACGTCGGGATCCTTATCACCCAAAAAATGGTTTAATATAGCACACGAAAAATCGTCGAAATAGGGGTATGCGCGCTTCGGGGCTATTTTGACCTTAAAAATGGATCGGAATGGCCGTGAGGGCCAACCGGATGCATATCCAAGGTCTTCACGGACGTCCATAAATAAATTTGGCAGTTTAGACATCGGGATCCCGATCACCCCAAAAATTGTTTACTATATCACACGAAAAATCATCGAAATAGGGGTATGCGCGGTTTGGGGCTATTTTGACCTTGAAAATGCATCGGAATGGCCGTGAGGGCCAACCGGATGCATAGCCAAGGTCTTCCCGGACGTCCACAAATAAATTTGGCAGTTTAGACATCGGGATCCCGATCACCCCAAAAATGGTTTACTATAGCACACAAAAAATCGTCGAAATAGGGGTATGCGCGCTTCGAGGCTATTTTGACCTTGAAAATGGATCGGAATGGCCGTGAGGGCCAACTGGATACATAGCCAAGGTCTTCACAGACGTCCACAAATATTTTGGCAGTTTTGAAGTCGGGATCCCGATCCCCCAAAAATAGGTTTACTATAGCACACGAAAAATCGTCGAAATAGGGATATGCGCGCTTTGGGGCTATTTTGACCTTGAAAACGGATCGAAATGGCCGTGAGGGCCAACCAGATGCATAGAGAAGGTCTTCACGGACGTCCACAAATAATTTTGACAGTTTAGACGTCGGGATCTCGATCACCCAAAAAATGGTTTACTATAGCACCTGAAAAATCGTCGAAATAGGGTATACGCGCT
This sequence comes from Solanum sitiens, assembly GCA_016801875.1. Lineage (NCBI taxonomy): Eukaryota > Viridiplantae > Streptophyta > Magnoliopsida > Solanales > Solanaceae > Solanum > Solanum sitiens. The sequence continues at coordinate 21,150,319 of JABWTJ010000001.1, forward strand.
TCGAGGCTATTTTGACCTTGAAAATGGATAGGAATGGCCGTGAGGGACAACCAGATGCATAGACAAGGTCTTCACGGACGTCCACAAATAATTTTGGCAGTTTTGACGTCGGGATCCCGATCACCCAAAAAATGGTTTACTTTAGCACATGAAAAATCGTCGAAATAGGGGTATGCGCGCTTCGGGGCTATTTTGACCTTGAAAATGGATCGGAATGGCAGTGAGGGACAACCGGATGCATAGACAAGGTGTTCATGGACGTCCACAAATAATTTTGGTAGTTTTGACGTCGGGATCCCGATCACCCAAAAAATGGTTTACTATACCACACGAAAAATTGTCGAAATAGGGGTATGCGCGCTTCGGGGCTATTTTGACCTTGAAAATGGATCGGAATGGCCGTGAGGTCCTACTGAATGCATATCCAAGGTCTTCACGGACGTCCACAAATAATTTTTGCAATTTTGACATCGGGATCCCTATCACCCGAAAAATGGTTTACTATAGCACACAAAAAATCGTTGAAATAGGGGTATGCGCGCTTCGGGGCTATTTTTACCTTGAAAATGGATCGGAATGGCCGTGAGGGCCAACCAGATGCATAACCAAGGTATTCACGGACGTCCACAAATAATTTTGGCAGTTTTGACGTCGGGATCATGATCACCCAAAAAATGGTTTACTATACCACACGAAAAATCGTCGAAATAGGGGTATGTGCGCTTCGGGGCAATTTTGACCTTGAAAATGGATCGGAATGGCCATGAGGGAAAACCAGATGCATATCCAAGGTCTTCACGGACGTCCACAAATAATTTTGGCAATTTTGACGTCGGGATCCCGATCACCCAAAAAATGGTTGACTATAGCACACGAAAAATCATCGAAATAGGGGTATGCACGCTTTGGGGCTATTTTGACCTTGAAAATGGATCGAAATGGCCGTGAGGGCCAACCGGATGCATAGCCAAGGTCTTCCCGGATGTCCACAAATAAATTTGGAAGTTTTGACGTCGGGATCCCGATCACCCAAAAAATGGTTTACTATAGCACACGAAAAATCATCGAAATAGGGGTATGCGCGCTTCGGGGCAATTTTGACCTTGAAAATGGATTGGAATGGCCGTGAGGGAAAACCGAATGCATAACCATGGTCTTCACGGACGTCCACAAATAATTTTGGCAATTTTGACGTCGGGATCCCGATCACCCAAAAAATGGTTTACTATAGCACACGAAAAATCGTATAAATAGGGGTATGCGCGCTTCGGGACTATTTTGACCTTGAAAATGAATCGAAATGGCCGTGAGGGCCAACCGTATGCATAGCCAAGGTCTTCTCGGACGTCCACAAATAAATTTGGCAGTTTTGACGTCGGGATCCCGATCACCCAAAAAATGGTTTACTATAGCACACGAAAAATCATCGAAATAGGGGTATGCGCGCTACGGGGCAATTTTGACCTTGAAGATGGATCGGAATGGCTGTGAGGGCCAACCGGATACATATCCAAGGTCTTCACGGACGTCCACAAATAATTTTGGCAGTTTTGACGTCGGTATCCCGATCACCCAAAAAATGGTTTACTATAGCAAACCAAAAATCGTCGAAATAGGGGTATGCGCGCTTCGGGGCTATTTTGACCTTGAAAATGGATCGGAATGGCCGTGAGGTCCAACTGAATGCATAGCCAAGGTCTTCCCGGACGTCCACAAATAATTTTGGCAATTTTGACATCGGGATCCCTATCACCCGAAAAATGGTTTACTATAGCACACGAAAAATCGTCGAAATAGGGGTTGCGCGCTTCGGGGCTATTTTGACGTTGAAAATGGATCGAAATGGCCGTGAGGACCAACCGGATGCATAGCCAAGGTCTTCCCGGACGTCCCAAAATAATATTGGCAGTTTTGACGTCGGGATCACGATCACCCAAAAAATGGTTTACTATAGCACACGAAAAATCATCGAAATAGGGGTATGCGCGCTTTGGGGCTATTTTGACCTTGAAAATGGATCGGAATGGCTGTGAGGGCCAACCGGATGCATATCCAAGGTCTTCACGGACGTCCAAAAATAATTTTGGCAGTTTTGACGTCGGTATCCCGATCACCCAAAAAATGGTTTACTATAGCACACCAAAAATCATCGAAATAGGGGTATGCGCGCTTTGGGGCTATTTTGACCTTGAAAATGGATCGGAATGGCCGTTAGGGCCAACCGGATGCATAGCCAAGGTCTTCACAAATAATTTTGGTAGTTTTGACGTTGGGATCCCGATTACCCAAAAAATGGTTACTATAGCACACGAAAAATCGTCGAAATAGGGGTAGACGTGCTTTGGAGCTATTTTGACCTTGAAAATGGATTGGAATGGCCGTGAGGGCCAACAGGATGCATAGCCAAGGTCTTCACGGACGTCCACAAATAATTTTGGTAGTTTTAACGTCGGGATCCTGATCAACCAAAAAATGGTTTACTATAGCACACGAAAAATCGTCGAAATAGGGGTATGCGCGCTTCGGGGCTATTTTGACCTTGAAAATGGATCGAAATGGCCGTGAGGGCCAACCGGATGCATAACCAAGGTCTTCACGGATGTCCACAAATAATTTTGGCAGTTTTGACGTCGGGATCCCGATCACCCAAAAAATGGTTTACTATAGCACACGAAAAATCATCAAAATAGGGGTATGCGCGTTTTGGGGCTATTTTGACCTTGAAAATGGATCGGAATAGCCGTGAGGGCCAACCGGATGCATATCCAATGTCTTCACGGATGTCCACAAATAATTTTGGCAGTTTTGACGTCGGTATCCCGATCACCCAAAAAATGGTTTACTATAGCACACCAAAAATCGTCGAAATAGGGGTATGCGCGCTTTGGGGCTATTTTGACCTTGAAAATGGATCGGAATGGCCGTTAGGGCCAACCGGATGCATAGCCAAGGTCTTCACGGACTTCACAAATAATTTTGGTAGTTTTGACGTTGGGATCCCGATTACCCAAAAAATGGTTACTATAGCACACGAAAAATCGTCGAAATAGGGGTATACGCGCTTTGGAGCTATTTTGACCTTGAAAATGGATTGGAATGGCCGTGAGGGCCAACAGGATGCATAGCCAAGGTCTTCACGGACGTCCACAAATAATTTTGGTAGTTTTAACGTCGGAATCCTGATCACCCAAAAAATGGTTTACTATAGCACACGAAAAATCGTCGAAATAGGGGTATGCGCGCTTCGGGGCTATTTTGACCTTGAAAATTGATCGGAATGGCCGTGAGGGCCAACCGGATGCATAGCCAAGGTCTTCAGAGACGTCCACAAATAATTTTGGCAGTTTAGACTTTGGGATCCTGATCACCCAAAAAATGGTTTTCTAACAGCACATGAAAAATCATCGAAATAGGGGTATGCGCGCTTCGGGGCTATTTTGACCTTTAAAATGGATCGGAATGGCCGTGAGGGCCAACCGGATGCATATCCAAGGTCTTCACGGACGTCCACAAATAAATTTGGCAGTTTTGACGTCGGGATCCCGATCACCCAAAAAATGGTTTACTATAGCACATGAAAAATCGTCGAAATAGGGGTATGCGCGCTTCAGGGCTATTTTGACCTTAAAAATGGATCGGAATGGCCGTGAGGGCCAACCGGATGCATATCCAAGGTCTTCACGGACGTCCATAAATAAATTTGGCAGTTTAGACATCGGGATCCCGATCACCCCAAAAATTGTTTACTATATCACACGAAAAATCATCGAAATAGGGGTATGCGCGCTTCGGGGCTATTTTGACCTTGAAAATGCATCGGAATGGCCGTGAGGGCCAACCGGATGCATAGCCAAGGTCTTCCCGGACGTCCACAAATAAATTTGGCAGTTTAGACATCGGGATCCCGATCACCCAAAAAATGGTTTACTATAGCACACGAAAAATCGTCGAAATAGGGGTATGCGCGCTTCGAGGCTATTTTGACCTTGAAAATGGATCGGAATGGCCGTGAGGGCCAACTGGATACATAGCCAAGGTCTTCACAGACGTCCACAAATATTTTGGCAGTTTTGACGTCGGGATCCCGATCCCCCAAAAATAGGTTTACTATAGCACACGAAAAATCGTCGAAATAGGGATATGCGCGCTTTGGGGCTATTTTGACCTTGAAAACGGATCGAAATGGCCGTGAGGGCCAACCAGATGCATAGCGAAGGTCTTCACGGACGTCCACAAATAATTTTGACAGTTTAGACATCGGGATCTCGATCACCCAAAAAATGGTTTACTATAGCACCTGAAAAATCATCGAAATAGGGGTATACGCGCTTCGAGGCTATTTTGACCTTGAAAATGGATCGGAATGGCCGTGAGGGACAACCAGATGCATAGCCAAGGTCTTCACGAACGTCCACAAATAATTTTGACAGTTTAGACATCGGGATCTCGATCACCCAAAAAATGGTTTACTATAGCACCTGAAAAATCATCGAAATAGGGGTATACGCGCTTCGAGGCTATTTTGACCTTGAAAATGGATCGGAATGGCCGTGAGGGACAACCAGATGCATAGACAAGGTCTTCACGGACGTCCACAAATAATTTTGGCAGTTTTGACGTCGGGATCCCGATCACCCAAAAAATGGTTTACTTTAGCACATGAAAAATCGTCGAAATAGGGGTATGCGCGCTTCGGGGCTATTTTGACCTTGAAAATGGATCGGAATGGCCGTGAGGGAAAACCGAATGCATAACCATGGTCTTCACGGACGTCCACAAATAATTTTGGCAATTTTGACGTCGGGATCCCGATCACCCAAAAAATGGTTTACTATAGCACACGAAAAATCGTATAAATAGGGGTATGCGCGCTTCAGGACTATTTTGACCTTGAAAATGGATCGAAATGGCCGTGAGGGCCAACCGTATGCATAGCCAAGGTCTTCTCGGACGTCCACAAATAAATTTGGCAGTTTTGACGTCGGAATCCCGATCACCCAAAAAATGGTTTACTATAACACACGAAAAATCATCGAAATAGGGGTATGCGCGCTACGGGGCTATTTTGACCTTGAAGATGGATCGGAATGGCTGTGAGGGCCAACCGGATACATATCCAAGGTCTTCACGGACGTCCACAAATAATTTTGGCAGTTTTGACGTCGGTATCCCGATCACCCAAAAAATGGTTTACTATAGCAAACCAAAAATCGTCGAAATAGGGGTATGCGCGCTTCGGGGCTATTTTGACCTTGAAAATGGATCGGAATGGCCGTGAGGTCCAACTGAATGCATAGCCAAGGTCTTCCCGGACGTCCACAAATAATTTTGGTAATTTTGACATCGGGATCCCTATCACCCGAGAAAATGGTTTACTATAGCACACGAAAAATCGTCGAAATAGGGGTTGCGCGCTTCGGGGCTATTTTGACGTTGAAAATGGATCGAAATGGCCGTGAGGACCAACCGGATGCATAGCCAAGGTCTTCCCGAACGTCCCAAAATAATATTGGCAGTTTTGACGTCGGGATCACGATCACCCAAAAAATGGTTTACTATAGCACACGAACAATCATCGAAATAGGGGTATGCGCGCTTTGGGGCTATTTTGACCTTGAAAATGGATCGAAATGGCTGTGAGGGCCAACCGGATGCATATCCAAGGTCTTCACGGACGTCCAAAAATAATTTTGGCAGTTTTGACGTCGGTATCCCGATCACCCAAAAAATGGTTTACTATAGCACACCAAAAATCATCGAAATAGGGGTATGCGCGCTTTGGGGCTATTTTGACCTTGAAAATGGATCGGAATGGCCGTTAGGGCCAACCGGATGCATAGCCAAGGTCTTCACAAATAATTTTGGTAGTTTTGACGTTGGGATACTGATTACCCAAAAAATGGTTACTATAGCACACGAAAAATCGTCGAAATAGGGGTAGACGTGCTTTGGAGCTATTTTGACCTTGAAAATGGATTGGAATGGCCGTGAGGGCCAACAGGATGCATAGCCAAGGTCTTCACGGACGTCCACAAATAAATTTGGTAGTTTTAACGTCGGGATCCTGATCAACCAAAAAATGTTTTACTATAGCACACGAAAAATCGTCGAAATAGGGGTATGCGCGCTTCGGGGCTATTTTGACCTTGAAAATGGATCGAAATGGCCGTGAGGGCCAACCGGATGCATAACCAAGGTCTTCACGGATGTCCAGAAATAATTTTGGCAGTTTTGACGTCGGGATCCCGATCACCCAAAAAATGGTTTACTATAGCACACGAAAAATCATCAAAATAGGGGTATGCGCGTTTTGGGTCTATTTTGACCTTGAAAATGGATCGGAATAGCCGTGAGGGCCAACCGGATGCATATCCAATGTCTTCACGGATGTCCACAAATAATTTTGGCAGTTTTGACGTCGGTATCCCGATCACCCAAAAAATGGTTTACTATAGCACACCAAAAATCGTCGAAATAGGGGTATGCGCGCTTTGGGGCTATTTTGACCTTGAAAATGGATCGGAATGGCCGTTAGGGCCAACCGGATGCATAGCCAAGGTCTTCACGGACTTCACAAATAATTTTGGTAGTTTTGACGTTGGGATCCCGATTACCCAAAAAATGGTTACTATAGCACACGAAAAATCATTGAAATAGGGGTATACGCGCTTTGGAGCTATTTTGACCTTGAAAATGGATTGGAATGGCCGTGAGGGCCAACAGGATGCATAGCCAAGGTCTTCACGGACGTCCACAAATAATTTTGGTAGTTTTAACGTCGAAATCCTGATCACCCAAAAAATGGTTTACTATAGCACACGAAAAATCGTTGAAATAGGGGTATGCGCGCTTCGGGGCTATTTTGACCTTGAAAATTGATCGGAATGGCCGTGAGGGCCAACCGGATGCATAGCCAAGGTCTTCAGAGACGTCCACAAATAATTTAGGCAGTTTAGACTTTGGGATCCTGATCACCCAAAAAATTGTTTTCTAACAGCACATGAAAAATCATCGAAATAGGGGTATGCGCGCTTCGGGGCTATTTTGACCTTTAAAATGGATCGGAATGGCCGTGAGGGCCAACCGGATGCATATCCAAGGTCTTCACGGACGTCCACAAATAAATTTGGCAGTTTTGACGTCGGGATCCCGATCACCCAAAAAATGGTTTACTATAGCACATGAAAAATCGTCGAAATAGGGGTATGCGCGCTTCAGGGCTATTTTGACCTTAAAAATGGATCGGAATGGCCGTGAGGGCCAACCGGATGCATATCCAAGGTCTTCACGGACGTCCATAAATAAATTTGGCAGTTTAGACATCGGGATCCCAATCACCCCAAAAATTGTTTACTATATCACACGAAAAATCATCGAAATAGGGGTATGCGCGCTTCGGGGCTATTTTGACCTTGAAAATGCATCGGAATGGCCGTGAGGGCCAGCCGGATGCATAGCCAAGGTCTTCCCGGACGTCCACAAATAAATTTGGCAATTTAGACATCGGGATCCCGATCACCCAAAAAATGGTTTACTATAGCACACGAAAAATCGTCGAAATAGGGGTATGCGCGCTTCGAGGCTATTTTGACCTTGAAAATGGATCGGAATGGCCGTGAGGGCCAACTGGATACATAGCCAAGGTCTTCACAGACGTCCACAAATATTTTGGCAGTTTTGACGTCGGGATCCCGATCCCCCAAAAATAGGTTTACTATAGCACACGAAAAATCGTCGAAATAGGGATATGCGCGCTTTGGGGCTATTTTGACCTTGAAAATGGATCGAAATGGCCGTGAGGGCCAACCAGATGCATAGCGAAGGTCTTCACGGACGTCCACAAATAATTTTGACAGTTTAGACATCGGGATCTCGATCACCCAAAAAATGGTTTACTATAGCACCTGAAAAATCATCGAAATAGGGGTATACGCGCTTCGAGGCTATTTTGATCTTGAAAATGGATCGGAATGGCCGTGAGGGACAACCAGATGCATAGACAAGGTCTTCACGGACGTCCACAAATAATTTTGGCAGTTTTGACGTCGGGATCCCGATCACCCAAAAAATGGTTTACTTTAGCACATGAAAAATCGTCGAAATAGGGGTATGCGCGCTTCGGGGCTATTTTGACCTTGAAAATGGATCGGAATGGCAGTGAGGGACAACCGGATGCATAGACAAGGTGTTCATGGACGTCCACAAATAATTTTGGTAGTTTTGACGTCGGGATCCCGATCACCCAAAAAATGGTTTACTATACCACATGAAAAATTGTCGAAATAGGGGTATGCGCGCTTCGGGGCTATTTTGACCTTGAAAATGGATCGGAATAGCCGTGAGGTCCAACTGAATGCATATCCAAGGTCTTCACGGACGTCCACAAATAATTTTTGCAATTTTGACATCGGGATCCCTATCACCCAAAAAATGGTTTACTATAGCACACAAAAAATCGTTGAAATAGGGGTATGCGCGCTTCGGGGCTATTTTTACCTTGAAAATGGATCGGAATGGCCGTGAGGGCCAACCAGATGCATAACAAAGGTGTTCACGGACGTCCACAAATAATTTTGGCAGTTTTGACGTCGGGATCATGATCACCCAAAAAATGGTTTACTATACCACACGAAAAATCGTCGAAATAGGGGTATGTGCGCTTCGGGGCAATTTTGACCTTGAAAATGGATCGGAATGGCCATGAGGGAAAACCAAATGCATATCCAAGGTCTTCACGGACGTCCACAAATAATTTTGGCAATTTTGACGTCGGGATCCCGATCACCCAAAAAATGGTTGACTATAGCACACGAAAAATCATCGAAATAGGGGTATGCGCGCTTCGGGGCTATTTTGACCTTGAAAATGGATCGGAATGGCCGTGAGGGCCAACTGGATGCATAGCCAACGTCTTCCCGGACGTCCACAAATAAATTTGGCAGTTTTGACGTCGGGATCCCGATCACCCAAAAAATGGTTTACTATAGCACACGAAAAATCATCGAAATAGGGGTATGCGCGCTTCGGGGCAATTTTGACCTTGAAAATGGATCGGAATGGCCGTGAGGGAAAACCGAATGCATAGCCATGGTCTTCACGGACGTCCACAAATAATTTTGGCAATTTTGACGTCGGGATCACGATCACCCAAAAAATGGTTTACTATAGCACACGAAAAATCGTCGAAATAGGGGTATGCGCGCTTCGGGGCTATTTTGACCTTGAAAATGGATCGAAATGGCCGTGAGGGCCAACCGGATGCATAGCCAAGGTCTTCCCGGACGTCCACAAATAAATTTGGAAGTTTTGACGTCGGAATCCGGATCACCCAAAAAATGGTTTACTATAGCACACGAAAAATCGTCGAAATAGGGGTATGCGCGCTTCGAGCTATTTTGACCTTGAAAATGGATTGTAATTGCCGTGAGGGCCAACCGAATGCATAGACAAGGTGTTCAGGGAGGTCCACAAATAATTTTGGTAGTTTTGACGTCGGGATCCCGATCACCCAAAAAATGGTTTACTATAGCACACGAAAAATCGTCGAAATAGGGGTATACGCGTTTCAGAGCTATTTTGACCTTGAAAATGGATCGGAATGTCCGTGAGGGCCAACCTGATGCATAGACAAGGTCTTCACGGACGTCCACAAATAATTTTGGTAGTTTTGACGTCGGGATCCGAATCACCCAAAAATTGGTTTACTATAGCACACGAAAAATCGTTGAAATAAGGGTATGCGTGCTTTGGGGCTATTTTGACCTTGAAAATGGATTGGAATGGCCGTGAGGGACAACCGGATGCATAGCCAAGGTCTTCACGGATGTCCATAAATAATTTTGGCAATTTTGACGTCGGGATCCCGATCACCCAAAAAATGGTTTACTATAGCACACGAAAAATCATCGAAATAGGGGTATGCGCGCATCGGGGCTATTTTGACCTTGAAAATGGACGGAATGGCTGTGAGGGACAATCGGATGCATTGCCAAGATCTTCACGGACGTCCACAAATAATTTTGGCAGTTTTAACGTCGGGATCCTGATCACCCAAAAAATGGTTTACTATAGCACACGAAAAATTGTCGAAATATGGGTATGCGCGATTCGGGGCTGTTTTGACCTTGAAAATGGATCGGAATGGCCGTGAGGTCCAACCGGATGCATAGCCAAGGTCTTCACGGACGTCCACAAATAATTTTGGCAGTTTTGACATCGGGATCCCGATCACCCAAAAAATGGTTTACTATAGCACACGAAAAATTGTCGAAATAGGGGTATGTGCGCTTCGGGGCAATTTTGACCTTGAAAATGGATCGGAATAGCCATGAGGGAAAACCAGATGCATATCCAAGGTCTTCACGGACGTCCACAAATAATTTTGGCAATTTTGACGTCGGGATCCCGATCACCCAAAAAATGGTTGACTATAGCACACGAAAAATCATCGAAATAGGGGTATGCGCGCTTCGGGGCTATTTTGACCTTGAAAATGGATCGGAATGGCCGTGAGGGCCAACTGGATGCATAGCCAACGTCTTCCCGGACGTCCACAAATAAATTTGGCAGTTTTGACGTCGGGATCCCGATCACCCAAAAAATGGTTTACTATAGCACACGAAAAATCATCGAAATAGGGGTATGCGCGCTTCGGGGCAATTTTGACCTTGAAAATGGATCGGAATGGCCGTGAGGGAAAACCGAATGCATAGCCATGGTCTTCACAGACGTCCACAAATAATTTTGGCAATTTTGACGTCGGGATCACGATCACCCAAAAAATGGTTTACTATAGCACACGAAAAATCGTCGAAATAGGGGTATGCGCGCTTCGGGGCTATTTTGACCTTGAAAATGGATCGAAATGGCCGTGAGGGCCAACCGGATGCATAGCCAAGGTCTTCCCGGACGTCCACAAATAAATTTGGCAGTTTTGACGTCGGGATCCCGATCACCCAAAAAATGGTTTACTATAGCACACGAAAAATCATCGAAATAGGGGTATGCGCGCTACGGGGCTATTTTGACCTTGAAAATGGATCGGAATGGCCGTGAGGTCCAACATAATGCATAGCCAAGGTCTTCACGGACGTCCACAAATAATTTTGGCAATTTTGACATCGGGATCCCTATCACCCGAAAAATGGTTTACTATAGCACACAAAAATCATCGAAATAGGGGTATGCGCGCTTCGGGGCTATTTTTACCTTGAAAATGGATCGGAATGGCCGTGAGGGCCAACCAGATGCATAACCAAGGTGTTCACGGACGTCCACAAATAACTTTGGCAGTTTTGACGTCGGGATCCCAATCACCCAAAAAATGGTTTACTATAGCACACAAAAAATCGTCGAAATAATGGTATGCGCGCTTCGGGGCTATTTTGACCTTTAAAATGGATCGGAATGTCGGTAAAGGCCAACCGGATGCATAGCCAAGGTCTTCACGGATGTCCACAAATAATTTTGGCAGTTTTGACGTCGGGATCCCGATCACCCAAAAAATGGTTTACTATAGCACACGAAAAATCGTCAAAATAGGGTATGCACGCTTCGGGGCTATTTTGACCATGAAAATGGATCGGAATAGCCGTGAGGGGCCAACTGGATGCATATCCAAGGTCTTAACAGACGTTCACAAATAAATTTGGATGCGTATCCAAGGTCTTAACAGACGTCCACAAATAATTTTGGCAGTTTTGACGTCGGGATCCCGATCACCCAAAAAATGGTTTATTATAGCACATTATCGAAATAGGGGTATGCGCTTTGAGGCTATTTTGACCTTGAAAATGGATCGGAATGGCCATGAGGGCCAACCGGATGCATAGCCAAGGTCTTTACGGACGTCCACAAATAATTTTGGCAGTTTTGACGTCGGGATCCCGATCACCCAAAAAATGGTTTACTATAGCACACGAAAATTCGTCGAAATAGGGGTATGCGCGCTTCGGTGCTATTTTGACCTTGAAAATGGATTGGAGTGGCCGTGAGGGCCAAACGGATGCATAGCCAAGGTCTTCACGGACGTCCACAAATAATTTTGGCAGTTTTGACGTCGGGATCCCGATCACCCAAAAAATGATTTACTATAGCACACAAAAAATCGTCGAAATAGGGGTATGCCCACTTCGAGGCTATTTTGACCTTGAAAATGGATTGGAATGGACGTAAGGGTCAACCAGATGCATAGCCAAGGTCTTCACGGACGTTCACAAATAATTTTGGAAGTTCTGACGTCGGGATCCCGATCACCCAAAAAATGGTTTACTATAGCACACGAAAAATCGTCGAAATAGGGGTATGCGCGCTTCGGGGCTATTTTGACCTTGAAAATGGATCAGAATGGCCGTGAGGGCCAACTAGATGCATAGCCAAGTTCTTCACGGACGTCCAAAAATAATTTTGGCAGTTTTATCGTCGGGATCCTGATCACCCAAAAAATGGTTTACTATAGCATACGAAAAATTGGCGAAATAGGGGTATGCGCGTTTCGGGGATATTTTGACCTTGAAAATGGATCGGAATGGCCGTGAGGGCCAAACGGATGCATAGCCAAGGTCTTCCCGGATGTCCACAAATAAATTTGGCAGTTTTGACATCGGGATCCCGATCACCCAAAAAATGGTTTATTATAGCACACGAAAAATCGTCGAAATAAGGGTATGCGCTTCGGGGCTATTTTGACCTTTAAAATGGATCGGAATGGCTGTGAGGGACAACCGAATGCATAGCCAAGGTCTTCACGAACGTCCACATATAAATTTGGCAGTTTTGACATCGGGATCCCGATCACCCAAAAAATGGTTTATTATATCACACGAAAAAAAGTCGAAATAGGGGTATGCGCGCATGGGGCTATTGTGACCTTGAAATTGGATCGGAATGGATGTGAGGGCCAACCGGATGCATAGCCAAGGTCTTCACGGACGTCCACAAATAATTTTGGCAGTTTTGATGTCGGGATCCCGATCACCCAAAAAATGGTTTACTATAGCACACGAAAAATTGTCGAAATAATGGTATGCGCGCTTCGGGGCTATTTTGACCTTGAAAATGGATCGGAATGTCTGTAAAGGCCAACTGGATGCATAGCCAAGGTCTTCACGGATGTCCACAAATACTTTTGGCAGTTTTGACGTCGGGATCCCGATCACCCAAAAAATGGTTTACTATAGCACACGAAAAATCGTCAAAATAGGGTATGCACTCTTTGGGGCTATTTTGACCTTGAAAATGGATCGGAATAGCCGTGAGGGGCCAACTGGATGCATATCCAAGGTCTTAACAGACGTCCACAAATAATTTTGGATGCATATCCAAGGTCTTAACAGACGTCCACAAATAATTTTGGCAGTTTTGACGTCGGGATCCCGATCACCCAAAAAATGGTTTATTATAGCACACAAAAAATTGTCGAAATAGGCGTATGCGCTTCGAGGCTATTTTGACCTTGAAAATGGATCGAAATGGCCGTGAGGGCCAACCGGATGCATAGCCAAGGTCTTCACGGACGTCCACAAATAATTTTGGCAGTTTTGACGTCGGTATCCCGATCACACAAAAAATGGTTTACTATAGCATACGAAAAATCGTCGAAATAGGGGTATGCGCACTTCGTTGCTATTTTGACCTTGAAAATGGATCGGAATGGCCGTGAGGGAAAAACGGATGCATAGCCAAGGTCTTCACGGACGTCCACAAATAATTTTTGCAGTTTTGACGTCGGGATCCCGATCACCCAAAAAATGATTTACTATAGCACACAAAAAATCGTCGAAATAGGGGTATACGCACTTCGAGGCTATTTTGACCTTGAAAATGGATGGGAATGGACGTGAGGGCCAACCAGATGCATAGCCAAGGTCTTCACGGACGTTCACAAATAATTTTGGAACTTTTGACGTTGGGATCCCGATCACCCAAAAAATGGTTTACTATAGCACACGAAAAATCGTCGAAATAGGGGTATGCGCGCATCGGGGCTATTTTGACCTTGAAAATGGATCAGAATGGCCGTGAGGGCCAACTGGATGCATAGCCAAGTTCTTCACGGACGTCCAAAAATAATTTTGGCAGTTTTGATATCAGGATCCCGATCACCCAAAAAATGGTTTACTATAGCATACGAAAAATTGTCGAAATAGGGGTATGCGCGGTTCGGGGCTATTTTGACCTTGAAAATGGATTGGAATGGCCGTGAGGGCCAAACATATACATAGCCAAGGTCTTCACGGACGTCCACAAATAATTTAGGCAGTTTTGACGTTGGGATCCCGATCACCCAAAAAATGGTTTATTATAGCACACGAAAAATCATCGAAATAAGGGTATGCGCGCTTCGGGGCTATTTTGACCTTTAAAATGGATCGGAATGGCTGTGAGGGACAACCGGATGCATAGCCAAGGTCTTCACGGACGTCTACATATAATTTTGGCAGTTTTGACGTAGTGATCCCGATCACCCAAAAAATAGTTTAATATAGCACACGAAAAATCATCGAAATAGGGGTATGCGCGATTCGAGGCTATTTTGACCTTGAAGATGGATCGAAATGGCCGTGAGGGCCAACCAGATACATAGCGAAGGTCTTCAAGGACGTCCACAAATAATTTTAGAAGTTTTATCGTCGGGATCCTGATCACCCAAAAAATGGTTTATTATATAGCACACGAAAAATCGCCGAAATAGGGGTATGCGAGCTTCGGGACTATTTTGACCTTGATAATGGATCGGAATGGCCGTGAGGGCCAAACATATGCATAGCCAAGGTCTTCACGGACGTCCACAAATAATTTTGGCAGTTTTGATATCGAGATTCCGATCACCCAAAAAATGGTTTACTATAGCACAAGAAAAATCGTCAAAATAGGGGTATGCGCGCTTCGGGGATATTTTGACCTTGAAAATGGATCGGAATGGCTGTGAGGGCCAACCGGATGCATAGCCAAGGTCTTGACGGATGTCCACAAATAACTTTGGAAGTTTTGACATCGGGATCCCGATCACCCAAAAAATGGTTTACTATAGCACACGAAAAACGTCGAAATAGGGGTATGCGTGCTTCGGGGCTATTTTGACCTTGAAAATGGATCAGAATGGCCGTTTGGGCCAACCGGATGCATAGCAAAGGTCTTCACGGACGTCCACAAATAATTTTTGCAGTTTTGACGTCGGGATCCCGATCACCCAAAAAATGGTTTACTATAGCACACGAAAAATCATCGAAATGGGTGTATACGCGCGTCGGAGCTATTTTGACCTTGAAAATGGATCGGAATGGCTGTGAGGGCCAACCGGATGCATAGCCAAGGTCTTCACGAATGTCCACAAAAAATTTTGGCAGTTTTAACGTCGGGATCCCAATCAATAAAAAATGGTTTACGATAGAATACGAAAAAACATCGAAATAGGGGTATACGTGCTTCGGGGCTTTTTTGACCTTGAAAATGGATCGAAATGGCCGTGAGGCCCAACCGGATGCATAGCCAAGGTCTTCACGGACGTCCACAAATAATTTTGGCAGTTACGACATCGGGATCCCGATCACCCAAAAAATGGTTTACTATAGCACACGAAAAATCATCGAAATAGAGGTATACACGCGTCGGAGCTATTTTGACCTTGAAAATGGATAATAATGGCTGTGAGGGCCAACCGAATGCATAGCCAAGGTCTTCACGGACGTCCACAAATAATGTTGGCAGTTTTAACGTCGGGATCCCGATCAACAAAAAATGGTTTACGATAGAATACGAAAAAAAGTCGAAATAGGGGTATACGCGCTTCGGGGCTTTTTTGACCTTGAAAATGGATCGGAATGGCTGTGAGGCCCAACCGGATGCATAGCCAAGGTCTTCACGGACGTGCACAAATAATTTTGGCAGTTTTGACGTCGGGATCCCGATCACCCAAAAAATGGTTTACTATAGCACACAAAAAATCATCGAAATAGGGGTATGCGCGCTTCGGGGATATTTTGACCTTGAAAATGGATCGGAATGGACTTGAGGGACAACCAGATGCATAGCCAAGGTCTTCACGGACGTTCACAAATAATTTTGGAAGTTTTGACGTCGGGATCCCGATCACCCAAACTATAGCACAAGAAAAATCGTCAAAATAGGGGTATGCGCGCTTCGGGGCTATTTTGACCTTGAAAATGGATCGGAATGGCTGTGAGGGCCAACCGGATTCATAGCCAAGGTCTTGACGGATGTCCACAAATAACTTTGGTAGTTTTGACGTCGGGATCCCGATCACCCAAAAAATGGTTTACTATAGCACACGAAAAACGTCGAAATAGGGGTATGCACGCTTCGGGGCTATTTTGACCTTGAAAATGGATCAGAATGGCCGTGAGGGCCAACCGTATGCATAGCCAAGTTCTTTACGGATGTCCACAAATAATTTTGGTAGTTTTGACGTCGGGATCCCGATCATCCAAAAAATGGTTTACTATAGCACACGAAAAATGTTGAAATAGGGGTTTGCGCGCTTCGGGGCTATTTGACCTTGAAAATGGATCAGAATGGCCGTGAGGGCCAACCGGATGCATAGCAAAGGTCTTCACGGACGTCCACAAATAATTTTGGCAGTTTTGACATCGGGATCCCGATCACCCAAAAAATGGTTTACTATAGCACACAAAAAATCATCGAAATAGGGGTATACGCGCGTCGGAGCTATTTTGACCTTGAAAATGGATAATAATGGCTGTGAGGGCCAACCGAATGCATAGCCAAGGTCTTCACGGACGTTCACAAATAATTTTGGAAGTTTTGACGTCGGGATCCCGATCACCCAAACTATAGCACAAGAAAAATCGTCAAAATAGGGGTATGCGCGCTTCGGGGCTATTTTGACCTTGAAAATGGATCGGAATGTCTGTGAGGGCCAACCGGATTCATAGCCAAGGTCTTGACGGATGTCCACAAATAACTTTGGTAGTTTTGACGTCGGGATCCCGATCACCCAAAAAATGGTTTACTATAGCACACGAAAAACGTCGAAATAGGGGTATGCGCGCTTCGGGGCTATTTTGACCTTGAAAATGGATCGGAATGGCCGCGAGGGCCAACCGTATGCATAGCAAAGGTCTTCACGGACGTCCACAAATAATTTTGGCAGTTTTGACGTCGGGATCCCGATCACCCAAAAAATGGTTTACTATAGCACACGAAAAATCATCGAAATGGGGGTATATGCGCGTCGGAGCTATTTTGACCTTGAAAATGGATCGGAATGGCTGTGAGGGCCAACCGGATGCATAACCAAGGTCTTCACGAACGTCCACAAATAAGTTTGGCAGTTTTAACGTCGGGATCCCGATCACCCAAAAAATGGTTTACTATAGCACACGAAAAATCATCGAAATAGGGGTATGCGCACTTCGGGGCTATTGTGACCATGAAAATGGATCGGAATGGCCATTAGGGACAAACGGATGCATAGCCAAGGTATTCACGGACGTCCACAAATAATTTTGACAGTTTTAACATCGGGATCCCGATCACCCAAAAAATGGTTTACTATAGTACACGAAAAATCGTCGAAATAGGGGTATGCGCGCTTCGGAGCTATTTTGACCTTGAAAATGGATTGGAATGGCTGTGAGGGCCAACCGTATGCATAGCCAAGGTCTTCACGGACGTCCACAAATAATTTTGGCAGTTTTGACGTCGGATTCCTGATAACCCAAAAAATAGTTTACTATAGCACATGAAAAATCGTCAAAAAAGGGGTATGTGCACTTCGGGGCTATTTTGACCTTGAAAATGGATCGGAATTGCCGTGAGGGACATTCAGATGCATAGCCAAGGTCTTCACGGACGTTCACAAATAATTTTGGCAGTTTTGACGTCGGGATCCCGATCACCCAAAAAATGGTTTACTATAGCACACGAAAAATAGTCGAAATATGGGTATGCGCGCTTCGGGGCTATTTTAACCTTGAAAATGGATCAAAATGGCCATGAGGGCCAACCGAATGCATAGCCAAGGTCTTCACGGACGTCCACAAATAATTTTGGTAGTTTTGACATCAGGATCCCGATCACCCAAAAAATGGTTTACTATAGCACACGAAAAATCGTCGAAATAGGGGTATGCGCGCTTCGGGGCTAGTTTGACCTTGAAAGTAGAACGGAATGGCTGTGAGGGCCAACCGGATGCATAGCCAAGGTCTTCACGGACGTCCACAAATATTTTTGGCAGTTTTGACGTCTGGATCCCGATCACCCAAAAAATGGTTTACTATAGCACACGAAAAATCGTCGAAATAAGGGTATGCGCGCTTCAGGAATATTTTGTCCTTGAAAATGGATCGGAATCGCCGTGAGGGACAACCGGATGCATAGCCAAGGTCTTCACAGACGTTCACAAATAATTTTGGCAGTTTTGACGTCCGGATTCCGATCACCCAAAAAATAGTTTACTATAGCACACGAAAAATCGTCGAAATAGGGGTATGCGCGCTTCCGGGCGATTTTGACCTTGAAAATGGACCGGAATGGCCGTGAGGGCCAACCGGATGCATAGCCAAGGTCTTCACAGACGTTCACAAATAATTTTGGCAGTTTTATCGTCGGGATCCTGATCACCCCAAAAATGGTTTATTATTGCACACGAAAAATCGCCGAAATAGGGGTATGCGCGCTTCGGGGCTATTTTGACCTTCATAATGGATCGAAATGGCCGTGAGGGCCAAACAGATGCATAGCCAAGGTCTTCACGGACGTCCACAAATAATTTTGGCAGTTTTGACGTCGGGATTCCGATCACCCAAAAAATGGTTTACTATAGCACACGAAAAATCGTCAAAATAGGGGTATGCGCACTTCGGGGCTATTTTGACCTTGAAAATGGATCGGAATGGCTGTGAGGGACAACCGGATGCATAGCCAAGTTCTTTACGGATGTCCACAAATAATTTTGGTAGTTTTGACGTCGGGATCCCGATCATCCAAAAAATGGTTTACTATAGCACACGAAAAATGTCGAAATAGGGGTTTGCGCGCTTCGGGGCTATTTGACCTTGAAAATGGATCAGAATGGCCGTGAGGGCCAACCGGATGCATAGAAAAGGTCTTCACGGACGTCCAGAAATAATTTTGGCAGTTTTGACGTCGGGATCCCGATCACCCAAAAAATGGTTTACTATAGCACACGAAAAATCATCGAAATAGGGGTATACGCGCGTCGGAGCTATTATGACCTTGAAAATGGATAATAATGGCTGTGAGGGCCAACCGAATGCATAGCCAAGGTCTTCACGGACGTCCACAAATAATTTTGGCAGTTTTAACGTCGGGATCCCGATCAACAAAAAATGGTTTACGATAGAATACGAAAAAAAGTCGAAATAGGGGTATACGCGCTTCGGGGCTTTTTTGACCTTGAAAATGGATCGGAATGGCTGTGAGGCCCAACCGGATGCATAGCCAAGGTCTTCACGGACGTGCACAAATAATTTTGGCAGTTTTGACGTCGGGATCCCGATCACCCAAAAAATGGTTTACTATAGCACACGAAAAATCATCGAAATAATGGTATGCGCGCTTCGGGGCTATTTTGACCTCGAAAATGGATCGGAATGGCCGTAAGGTCCAACCAGATGCATAGCCAAGGTCTTCACGGACGTCCACAAATAATTTTGGCAGTTTTGACATCGGGATCCCGATCACCCAAAAATGGTTTACTATAGTACACGAAAAAATGTCGAAATAAGGGTATGCGCGCTTCGGGGCTTTTTTGACCTTGAAAATGGATCGGAATGGCCGTGAGGCCCAACCAGATGCATAGCCAAGGTCTTCACGGACGTCCACAAATAATTTTGGCAGTTTTGACGTCGGGATCCCGATCACCCAAAAAATGGTTTACTATAGCACACAAAACATCGTTGAAATAGGGGTATGCACGCTTCGGGGCTAATTTGACCTTGAAAATGGATCGGAATAGCCGTGAGGGCCAACCGGATGCATATCCAAGGTCTTAACGGATGTCCACAAATAATTTTGGCAGTTTTGACGTCGGGATCCCGATCACCTAAAAAATGGTTTTTTATAGCACACGAAAAATCATCGAAATAGGGGTATGCGCGCTTCTGGGCTATTTTGACCTTGAAAATGGATCGGAATGGCCGCGAGGGCCAACCGGATGCATATCCAAGGTCTTCACGAACTTCCACAAATAATTTTGGCAGTTTTGACATCGGGATCCAGATCACCCAAAAAATGATATACTATAGCACACGAAAAATCATCGCAATAGGGGTATCCGCTCTTTGGGGCTATTCTGACCTTGAAAATGGATCGAAATGAACGTGAGGGCCAACCGGATGCATTGACAAGGTCTTTACGGACGTCCACAAATAAGTTTGGCAGTTTTAACATCGGGATCCCAATCACCCAAAAAATGGTTTACTATAGCACACGAAAAATCATCGAAATAGGGGTATGCGCACTTCGGGGCTATTGTGACCATGAAAATGGATCGGAATGGCCATTAGGGACAAACGGATGCATAGCCAAGGTATTCACGGACGTCCACAAATAATTTTGACAGTTTTAACATCGGGATCCCGATCACCCAAAAAATGGTTTACTATAGTACACGAAAAATCATCGAAATAGGGGTATGCGCGCTTCGGAGCTATTTTGACCTTGAAAATGGATTGGAATGGCTGTGAGGGCCAACCGTATGCATAGCCAAGGTCTTCACGGACGTCCACAAATAATTTTGGCAGTTTTGACGTCGGATTCCTGATAACCCAAAAAATAGTTTACTATAGCACATGAAAAATCGTCAAAAAAGGGGTATGTGCACTTCGGGGCTATTTTGACCTTGAAAATGGATCGGAATTGCCATGAGGGACATTCAGATGCATAGCCAAGGTCTTCACGGACGTTCACAAATAATTTTGGCAGTTTTGACGTCGGGATCCCGATCACCCAAATAATGATTTACTATAGCACACGAAAAATAGTCGAAATATGGGTATGCGCGCTTCGGGGCTATTTTAACCTTGAAAATGGATCAGAATGGCCAAGAGGGCCAACCGAATGCATAGCCAAGGTCTTCACGGACGTCCACAAATAATTTTGGTAGTTTTGACATCAGGATCCCGATCACCCAAAAAATGGTTTACTATAGCACACGAAAAATCGTCGAAATAGGGGTATGCGCGCTTCGGGGCTAGTTTGACCTTGAAAGTAGAACGGAATGGCCGTGAGGGTCAACCGGATGCATAGCCAAGGTCTTCACGGACGTCCACAAATATTTTCGGCAGTTTTGACGTCTGGATCCCGATCACCCAAAAAATGGTTTACTATAGCACACGAAAAATCGTCGAAATAAGGGTATGCGTGCTTCAGGACTATTTTGTCCTTGAAAATGGATCGGAATCGCCGTGAGGGACAACCGGATGCATAGCCAAGGTCTTAAAGGACGTCCACAAATAATTTTGGCAGTTTTGACGTCGGGATTCCGATCACCCAAAAAATAGTTTACTATAGCACACGAAAAATCATCGAAATAGGGGTATGCGCGCTTCCGGGCTATTTTGACCTTTAAAATGGACCGGAATGGCCGTGAGGGCCAACCGGATGCATAGCCAAGGTCTTCACAGACGTTCACAAATAATTTTGGCAGTTTTGACGTCGGGATCCCGATCACCTAAAAAATGGTTTACTATAGCACACGAAAAATCATCGAAATATGGGTATGCGCGCTTCGGGGCTATTTTAACCTTGAAAATGGATCGGAATGGCCCTAAGGCCCAACAGGATGCATAGACAAGGTCTTCACAGACGTCCACAAATAATTTTGGCAGTTTTGACATCGGGATCCCGATCACCCAAAAAATGGTTTACTATAGCACACGAAAAATCGTCGAAATAGGGGTATGCGCGCTTCGGGGCTATTTTGACCTTGAAAATGGACCGGAATGGCCGTGAGGTCCAACCGGATGCATAGCCTAGGTCTTCACGGACGTCCACAAATACTTTTGGCAGTTGTGACGTCGGGATCCCGATCACCCAAAAAATGGTATACTATAGCACACGAAAAATCGTCGAAATAAGGGTATGCGCGCTTCAGGGCTATTTTGACCTTGAAAATGGATCGGAATCGCCGTGGGGGCCAACCGGATACATAGCCAAGGTCTTAAAGGACGTCTACAAATAATTTTGGCAATTTTGACGTCAGGATCCCGATTACCTAAAAAATGGTTTATGATAGCATACGAAAAATCGTTGAAATAGGGGTAAGCGCGCTTCGGGGCTATTTTGACCTTGAAAATGGATCGAATTAGCCGTGAGGGCCAACCGGATGCATAACCAAGGTGTTCACGGACGTCCACAAATAATTTTGGCAGTTTTGACGCTGGGATCTCGATCACCCAAAAAATGGTTTACTATAGCACACGAAAAATCGTCGAAATAGGGCTATGCGCCCTTCCAGGCTATTTTGACCTTGAAAATGGATCGGAATGGCCGTGAGGGCCAACCGGATGCATAGCCAAGGTCTTCACGGACGTCCACAAATAACTTTGGCCGTTTTGACGTTGGGATCCCGATCACCCAAAAAATGATTTACTATAGAACACAAAAAATCATCGAAATAGGGGTATGCGCGCTTCGAGGCTATTTTGACCTTAAAAATGGATCGGAATGGACATGAGGGCCAACCGGATGCATAGACAAGGTCTTCACAGATGTCCACAAATAATTTTGGCAGTTTTAACGTTGAGATCCTGATCACCCAAAAAATGGTTTACTATAGCACACGAAAAATCGTCGAAATAGGGGTATGCGCGCTTTAGGACTATTTTGACCTTGAAAATGGATTGGAATGGCCGTGAGGGACAACTGGATTCATATCTAAGGTCTTCATGAACGTACACAAATAATTTTGGCAGTTTTTTCGTAGGGATCCCGATCACCCAAAAAATGGTTTATTATAGCACACAAAAAATCGTCAAAATAGGGGTATGCTCGCTTTGGGGCTATTTTGACCTTGAAAATGGATTGGAATGCCCATGAGGGCCAACCAGATGCATAGCCCAGGTCTTCACGGATGTCCACAAATAATTTTGGCAGTTTTGACATCGGGATCCTGATCACCCAAAAAATGGTTTACTATTGCACACGAAAAATCATCGAAATGGGGGTATGCGCGCTTTCGGGCTATTTTGATCTTGAAAATGGATCGGAATGGCCGTGAGGGCCAACCGGATGCATAGCCAAGGTCTTCACGGATGTCCACAAATAATTTTGGCAGTTTTGATGTCATGATCCCGATAACCCAAATAATGGTTTACTATAGTACACGAAAAATCGTCGAAATAGGGGTATGTGCTCTTCGGGGCTATTTTGACCTTTAAAATGGACCAGAATGGCCGTGAGGGCCAACCAGATGCATAACCAAGGTCTTCACGGACGTCCACATATAATTTTTGCAGTTTTGACGTCGGAATCCCGATCACCTAAAAAATGGTTTACTGTAGCACAAAAAAATCGTGGAAATAGGGGTATGCGCGCTTCAGGGCTGTTTTGACCTTGAAAATGGATCCAAATGGCCATGAGGGCCAACCGGATGCATTTCCATGGTCTTCACGGACGTCCACAAATAATTTTGGCAGTTTTAACGTCGGGATCCCGATAACCCAAAAAATGGTTTACTATAGCACACGAAAAATCGTCGAAATAGGGGTATGCGCGCTTCGGGGCTATTTTGACCTTGAAAATGGATTGGAATAGCCGTGAGGGCCAACCGGATGCATAGCCAAGGTCTTTACGAACGTCCACAAATAATTTTGGTAGTTTTGACGTCGAGATCCCGATCACCCAAAAAATGGTTTACTATTGCAAATGAAAAATCGTCGAAATAGGGGTATGCGCGCTTCGGGGCTATTTTGACCTTGAAAATGGATCGGAATGGCCTTAAGGGCAAACCAGATGAATATTCAAGGTCTTCACGGACGTCCACAAATAATTTTGGCAGTTTTGACGTAGGGATCCTGATCACCCAAAAAATGGTTTACTATTGCACACGAAAAATCGTCGAAATAGGGGTATGCGCGCTTTGGGCTATTTTGACCTTTAAAATGGACCAAAACGGCCGTGAGGGCCAACCAGATGCATAACCAAGGTCTTCACGGACGTCCACAAATAATTTTGGCAGTTTTGACGTCGGGATCCCGATCACCCAAAAAATCGTGGAAATAGGGGTATGCGCGCTTCAGGGCTGTTTTGACCTTGAAAATGGATCGAAATGGCCATGAGGGCCAACCGGATGCATTTCCATGGTCTTCACGGACGTCCACAAATAATTTTGGCAGTTTTAACCTCGGGATCCCGATCACCGAAAAAATGGTTTACTATAGCACATGAAAAATCGTCGAAATAGGGGTATGCGCGCTTCGGGGCTATTTTGACCTTGAAAATGGATCGTAATAGCCGTGAGGACCAACCGGATGCATAGCCAAGGTCTTCACAAACTTCCACAAATAATTTTGGCAGTTTTGACGTCGGGATCTGGATCACCCAAAAAATGATATACTATAGCACACGAAAAATCGTCGAAATAGGGGTATGCGCGCTTCGGGCTATTTTGACTTTGAAGATGGATCGGAATGGCCATGAGGGCCAACCGGATGCATAGCCAAGGTCTACACGGACGTCCACAAATAATTTTGGCAGTTTTAACGTCGGGATCCCGATCACCCAAAAAATGGTTTACTATAGCACACGAAAAATCGTCGAAATAGGGGTATGCGCGCTTCGGGGCTATTTTGACCTTTAAAATGCATCAGAATGACCGTGAGGTCCAACCGGATGCATAGCCAAGGTCTTCACGGACGTCCACAAATAATTTTGGCAGTTTAGACGTCGGGATCCCGATCACCCAAAAAATGGTTTACTATAGCACACGAAAAATCGTCGAAATAGGGGTATGCGCGCTTCGGGCTATTTTGACCTTGAAAATGGATCAGAATGGCCGTGATGGCTAACCGGATGCATAGCCAAGGTCTTCACAGACGTCCACAAATAATTTTGGCAGTTTTGACGTCGGGATCCCGATCACCCAAAAAATGGTTTACTATAGCACATGAAAAATTGTTGAAATAGGGGTAAACACGCTTCAGAGCTATTTTGACCTTGAAAATGGATCAAAATGGCCGTGAGGGACAACTGGATGCATAGCCAAGGTCTTCACGGACGTCTACAAATAATTTTGGCAGTTTTGACGTCGGGATCCCGATCACCCAAAAAATGGTTTACTGTAGCACACGAAAAATCATCGAAATAGGGGTATGCGCGCTTCGGGGCTATTTTGACCTTTAAAATGGATCGGAATTGCAGTGAGGGCCAACCGGATGCATAAACAAGGTCTTCACGGACGTGCACAAATAATTGTGGTTGTTTTGACGTCGGGATCCAGATCACCAAAAAAATGGTTTACTATAGCACACGAAAAATCGTCGAAATAGGGGTATGCTCGCTTCGGAGCTATTTTGACCTTGAAAATGGATTGGAATGGCTGTGAGGGTCAACCGTATGCATAGACAAGGTCTTCACAGACGTCCACAAATAATTTTGGCAGTTTTTACGTCAGAATATTGATAACCCAAAAAATAGTTTACTATAGCACACGAAAAATCGTCAAAATAGGGGTATGTGCTCTTCGGGGCTATTTTGACCTTGAAAATGGATCGGAATGGCCGTGAGGTCCAACCGGATGCATAGCCAAGGTCTTCGCGAACGTTCACAAATAATTTTGGCAGTTTTGACGTCGGGATCCCGAGCACCCAAAAAATGGTTTACTATAGCACACGAAAAATCGTCGAAATATGGTTATGCGCGCTTTGGGGCTATTTTAACCTTGAAAATGGATCGGAATGGCCGTGAGGGCCAATCGGATGCATAGCCAAGGTCTTCACGGACGTCCATAAATTATTTTGGCAGTTTTGACATCGGGATCCCGATCACCCAAAAAATGGTTTACTATAGCACACGAAAAATCATCGAAATAGGGGTATACGCGCTTTGGGGCTATTTTGACCTTGAAAATGGACCAGAATGGACGTGAGAGCCAACCCGATGCATAGCCAAGGTCTTCACGGACATCCACAAATAATTTTGGCAGTTTTGACGTCAGGATCCCGATCACCCAAAAAATGGTTTACTATAACACACGAAAAATCGTCGAAATAAGGGTATGCGCGCTTCGGGGCTATTTTGACCTTGAAAATGGATCGGAATCGCTGTGAGGGCCAACCGGATGCATAGCCAAGGTATTAAAGGACGTCCACAAATAATTTTGGCAGTTTTGACGTCTGGATCCCGATTACCTAAAAAATGGTTTATGATAGAACACGAAAAATCGTCAAAATAGGGGTAAGCGCGCTTCGGGGCTATTTTGACCTTGAAAATGGATCGAATTGGCCGTGAGGGCCAACCGGATGCATAACCAAGGTCTTCACGGACGTCCACAAATAATTTTTGCAGTTTTGACGCCGGGATCTCGATCACCCCAAAAATGGTTTACTATAGCACACGAAAAATCGTTGAAATAGGGCTATGCGCGCTTCTAGGCTATTTTGACGTTGAAAATGGATCGGAATGGCCGTGAGGGACAACCAGATGTATAGCCAAGGTCTTCACGGACGTCCACAAATAACTTTGGCAGTTTTGACGTTGGGATCCGGATCACCCAAAAAATGATTTACTATAGAACACGAAAAATTGTCGAAATAGGGGTATGCGCGCTTCGGGGCTATTTTGACCTTAAAATGGATCAGAATGGCCATGAGGGCCAACCGGATGCATAGACAAGGTCTTCACAGACGTCCACAAATAATTTTGGCAGTTTTAACGTCGAGATCCTGATCACCCAAAAAATTGTTTACTATAGCACACGAAAAATCGTCGAAATAGGGGTATGCGCGCTTTAGGACTATTTTGACCTTGAAAATGGATCGGAATGGCCGTGAGGGCCAACTGGATTCATAACCAAGGTCTTCACGAACGTCCACATATAATTTTGGCAGTTTTTACGTCGGGATCCCGATCACCCAAAAAATGGTTTACTATAGCACATAAAAAATCGTCAAAATAGGGGTATGCTCGCTTTGGGGCTATTTTGACCTTGAAAATGGATCGGAATGGCCGTGAGGCCAACCAGATGCATAGCCAAGGTCTTCACGGACGTCCACAAATAATTTTGGCAGTTTTGACATCGGGATCCTGATCACCCAAAAAATGGTTTACTATTGCACACGAAAAATCGTCGAAATGGGGGTATACGCGCATCGGGGCTATTTTGACCTCGAAAATGGATCGAAATGGCCGTGAGGGCCAACCGGATGCATAGCCAAGGTCTTCACGGATGTCCACAAATAATTTTGACAGTTTTGACGTCATAATCCCGATAACCCAAATAATGGTTTACTATAGTACACGAAAAATCGTCGAAATAGGGGTATGCGCTCTTCGGGGCTATTTTGACCTATAAAATGGACCGGAATGGCCGTGAGGGCCAACCAGATGCATAACCAAGGTCTTCACGGACGTCCACAAATAATTTTGGCAGTTTTGACATCGGGATCCCGATCACCCAAAAAATGGTTTACTGTAGCACAAAAACAATCGTGAAAATAGGGGTATGCGCGCTTCAGGGCTATTTTGACCTTGAAAATGGATCGAAATGGCCATGAGGGCCAACCGGATGCATTTCCATTGTCTTCAAGGACGTCCACAAATAATTTTGGCAGTTTTAACGTCGGGATCCCGATCACCCAAAAAATGGTTTACTATAGCACACGAAAAATCATCGAAATAGTGGTATGCGCGCTTCGGGGCTATTTTGACCTTGAAAATGGATCGGAATAGCCGTGAGGGCCAACCGGATGCATAGCCAAGGTCTTCACGAACGTCCACAAATAATTTTGGCAGTTTTGACGTCGAGATCCCGATCACCCAAAAAATGGTTTACTATAGCACACGAAAAATCGTCAAAATAGGGGTATGCGCGCTTCGGGGCTATTTTGACCTTGAAAATGGATCGGAATGGCCGTGAGGGCCAACCAGATGCATATCCAAGGTCTTCACGGATGTCCACTAATAATTTTGGCAGTTTTGACGTCGGGATTCTGATCAACCAAAAAATGGTTTACTATTGCACACGAAAAATCGTCGAAATAGGGTATGCGCACTTTGCGGCTATTTTAACCTTTAAAATGGACCTGAATGGCCGTGAGGGCAAACCAGAAGCATAACCAAGGTCTTCACAGACGTCCTCAAATAATTTTGGCAGTTTTGACGTCGGGATCCCGATCACCCAAACAATGGTTTACTATAGCACACAAAAAATCGTGGAAATAGGGGTATGCGCGCTTCAGGGCTGTTTTGAGCTTGAAAATGGATCGAAATAGCCATGAGGGCCAACCGGATGCATTTCCACGGTCTTCACGGACGTCCACAAATAATTTTGGCAGTTTTAACGTCGGGATCCCGATCACCCAAAAAATGGTTTACTATAACACACGAAAAATCGTCCAAATAGGGGTATGCACGCTTCGGGGCTATTTTGACCTTGAAAATGGATCGGAATAGCCGTGAGGGCCAACCGGATACATAGCCAATGTCTTCACGAACGTCCACAAATAATTTGGCAGTTTTGACGTCGAGATCCCGATCACCCAAAAAATGGTTTACTATAGCACACGAAGAATCGTCGAAATAGGGGTATGCGCGCTTCGGGGCTATTTTGACCTTGAAAATGGATCGGAATGGCCGTGAGGGCCAACCGGATGCATAGCCAAGGTATTCATGGATGTCCACAAATAATTTTGGCAGTTTTGACGTCATGATCCCGATAACCCAAATAATGGTTTACTATAGTACACGAAAAATCGTCGAAATAGGGGTATACGCTCTTCGGGGCTATTTTGACCTTTAAAATGGACCGGAATGGCCGTGAGGGCCAACCAGATGCATAACCAAGGTCTTCACGGACGTCCACAAATAATTTTGGCAGTTTTGACATCGGGATCCCGATCACCCAAAAAATGGTTTACTGTAGCACAAAAAAAATCGTGGAAATAGGGGTATGCGCGCTTCAGGGCTGTTTTGACCTTGAAAATGGATCGAAATGTCCATGAGGGCCAACCGGATGCATTTCCATTGTCTTCACGGACGTCCACAAATAATTTTGGCAGTTTTAACGTCGGGATCCCGATCACCCAAAAAATGGTTTACTATAGCACACGAAAAATCATCGAAATAGGGGTATGCGCGCTTCGGGGCTATTTTGACCTCGAAAATGGATCGGAATAGCCGTGAGGGACAACCGGATGCATAGCCAAGGTCTTCACGAACGTCCACAAATAATTTTGGTAGTTTTGACGTCGAGATCCCGATCACCCAAAAAATGGTTTACTATAGCACACGAAAAATCGTCGAAATAGGGGTATGCGCGCTTCGGGGCTATTTTGACCTTGAAAATGGATCGGAATGGCCGTGAGGGCCAACCGGATGCATATCCAAGGTCTTCACGGACGTCCACAAATAATTTTGGCAGTTTTGATGTCGGGATTCTGATCACCCAAAAAATGGTTTACTATTGCACACGAAAAATCGTCGAAATAGGGGTATGCGCGCTTTGCGGCTATTTCTACCATTAAAATGGACCGGAATGGCCGTGAGGGCCAACCAGAAGCATAACCAAGGTCTTCACAGACGTCCTCAAATAATTTTGGCAGTTTTGACATCGGGATCCCGATCACCCAAAAAATGGTTTACTATAGCACACAAAAAATCGTGGAAATAGGGGTATGCGCGCTTCAGGGCTGTTTTGAGCTTGAAAATGGATCGAAATGGCCATGAGGGCCAACCGGATGCATTTCCATGGTCTTCACGGACGTCCACAAATAATTTTGGCAGTTTTAACGTCGGGATCCCGATCACCCAAAAAATGGTTTACTATAACACACGAAATATCGTCTAAATAAGGGTATGCGCGCTTCGGGGCTATTTTGACCTTGAAAATGAATCAGAATAGCCGTGAGGGCCAACCGGATGCATAGCCAATGTCTTCACAAACGTCCACAAATAATTTGGCAGTTTTGACGTCGAGATCCCGATCACCCAAAAAATGGTTTACTATAGCACACGAAGAATCGTCAAAATAGGGGTATGCGCGCTTCGGGGCTATTTTGACCTTGAAAATTGAACGGAATGGCCGTGAGAGCCAACCAGATGCATAGCCAAGGTCTTCACGGACGTCCACAAATAATTTTGGCAGTTTTGACGTCGGGATCCTGATCACCCAAAAAATGGTTTACTATTGCACACGAAAAATCATCGAAATGGGGGTATGCGCGCTTTCGGGCTATTTTGATCTTGAAAATGGATCGGAATGGCCGTGAGGGCCAACCGGATGCATAGCCAAGGTCTTCACGGATGTCCACAAATAATTTTGGCAGTTTTGAAGTCATGATCCCGATAACCCAAATAATGGTTTACTATAGTACACGAAAAATCGTCGAAATAGGGGTATGTGCTCTTCGGGGCTATTTTGACCTTTAAAATGGACCAGAATGGCCGTGAGGGCCAACCAGATGCATAACCAAGGTCTTCACGGACGTCCACATATAATTTTGGCAGTTTTGACGTCGGAATCCCGATCACCTAAAAAATGGTTTACTGTAGCACAAATAAATCGTGGAAATAGGGGTATGCGCGCTTCAGGGCTGTTTTGACCTTGAAAATGGATCCAAATGGCCATGAGGGCCAACCGGATGCATTTCCATGGTCTTCACGGACGTCCACAAATAATTTTGGCAGTTTTAACGTCGGGATCCCGATAACCCAAAAAATGGTTTACTATAGCACACGAAAAATCGTCGAAATAGGGGTATGCGCGCTTCGGGGCTATTTTGACCTTGAAAATGGATTGGAATAGCCGTGAGGGCCAACCGGATGCATAGCCAAGGTCTTTACGAACGTCCACAAATAATTTTGGTAGTTTTGACGTCGAGATCCCGATCACCCAAAAAATGGTTTACTATTGCAAATGAAAAATCGTCGAAATAGGGGTATGCGCGCTTCGGGGCTATTTTGACCTTGAAAATGGATCGGAATGGCCTTAAGGGCAAACCAGATGAATATTCAAGGTCTTCACGGACGTCCACAAATAATTTTGGCAGTTTTGACGTAGGGATCCTGATCACCCAAAAAATGGTTTACTATTGCACACGAAAAATCGTCGAAATAGGGGTATGCGCGCTTTGGGCTATTTTGACCTTTAAAATGGACCAAAACGGCCGTGAGGGCCAACCAGATGCATAGCCAAGGTCTTCACGGACGTCCACAAATAATTTTGGCAGTTTTGACGTCGGGATCCCGATCACCCAAAAAATCGTGGAAATAGGGGTATGCGCGCTTCAGGGCTGTTTTGACCTTGAAAATGGATCGAAATGGCCATGAGGGCCAACCGGATGCATTTCCATGGTCTTCACGGACGTCCACAAATAATTTTGGCAGTTTTAACCTCGGGATCCCGATCACCCAAAAAATGGTTTACTATAGCACATGAAAAATCGTCGAAATAGGGGTATGCGCGCTTCGGGGCTATTTTGACCTTGAAAATGGATCGTAATAGCCGTGAGGACCAACCGGATGCATAGCCAAGGTCTTCACAAACTTCCACAAATAATTTTGGCAGTTTTGACGTCGGGATCTGGATCACCCAAAAAATGATATACTATAGCACACGAAAAATCGTCGAAATAGAGGTATGCGCGCTTCGGGCTATTTTGACTTTGAAGATGGATCGGAATGGCCATGAGGGCCAACCGGATGCATAGCCAAGGTCTACACGGACGTCCACAAATAATTTTGGCAGTTTTAACGTCGGGATCCCGATCACCCAAAAAATGGTTTACTATAGCACACGAAAAATCGTCGAAATAGGGGTATGCGCGCTTCGGGGCTATTTTGACCTTTAAAATGCATCAGAATGACCGTGAGGTCCAACCGGATGCATAGCCAAGGTCTTCACGGACGTCCACAAATAATTTTGGCAGTTTAGACGTCGGGATCCCGATCACCCAAAAAATGGTTTACTATAGCACACGAAAAATCGTCGAAATAGGGGTATGCGCGCTTCGGGCTATTTTGACCTTGAAAATGGATCAGAATGGCCGTGATGGCTAACCGGATGCATAGCCAAGGTCTTCACAGACGTCCACAAATAATTTTGGCAGTTTTGACGTCGGGATCCCGATCACCCAAAAAATGGTTTACTATAGCACACGAAAAATTGTTGAAATAGGGGTAAACACGCTTCAGAGCTATTTTGACCTTGAAAATGGATCAAAATGGCCGTGAGGGACAACTGGATGCATAGCCAAGGTCTTCACGGACGTCTACAAATAATTTTGGCAGTTTTGACGTCGGGATCCCGATCACCCAAAAAATGGTTTACTGTAGCACACGAAAAATCATCGAAATAGGGGTATGCGCGCTTCGGGGCTATTTTGACCTTTAAAATGGATCGGAATTGCAGTGAGGGCCAACCGGATGCATAAACAAGGTCTTCACGGACGTGCACAAATAATTGTGGTTGTTTTGACGTCGGGATCCAGATCACCAAAAAAATGGTTTACTATAGCACACGAAAAATCGTCGAAATAGGGGTATGCTCGCTTCGGAGCTATTTTGACCTTGAAAATGGATTGGAATGGCTGTGAGGGTCAACCGTATGCATAGACAAGGTCTTCACAGACGTCCACAAATAATTTTGGCAGTTTTTACGTCAGAATATTGATAACCCAAAAAATAGTTTACTATAGCACACGAAAAATCGTCAAAATAGGGGTATGTGCTCTTCGGGGCTATTTTGACCTTGAAAATGGATCGGAATGGCCGTGAGGTCCAACCGGATGCATAGCCAAGGTCTTCGCGAACGTTCACAAATAATTTTGGCAGTTTTGACGTCGGGATCCCGAGCACCCAAAAAATGGTTTACTATAGCACACGAAAAATCGTCGAAATATGGTTATGCGCGCTTTGGGGCTATTTTAACCTTGAAAATGGATCGGAATGGCCGTGAGGGCCAATCGGATGCATAGCCAAGGTCTTCACGGACGTCCATAAATTATTTTGGCAGTTTTGACATCGGGATCCCGATCACCCAAAAAATGGTTTACTATAGCACACGAAAAATCATCGAAATAGGGGTATACGCGCTTTGGGGCTATTTTGACCTTGAAAATGGACCAGAATGGACGTGAGAGCCAACCCGATGCATAGCCAAGGTCTTCACGGACATCCACAAATAATTTTGGCAGTTTTGACGTCAGGATCCCGATCACCCAAAAAATGGTTTACTATAACACACGAAAAATCGTCGAAATAAGGGTATGCGCGCTTCGGGGCTATTTTGACCTTGAAAATGGATCGGAATCGCTGTGAGGGCCAACCGGATGCATAGCCAAGGTATTAAAGGACGTCCACAAATAATTTTGGCAGTTTTGACGTCTGGATCCCGATTACCTAAAAAATGGTTTATGATAGAACACGAAAAATCGTCAAAATAGGGGTAAGCGCGCTTCGGGGCTATTTTGACCTTGAAAATGGATCGAATTGGCCGTGAGGGCCAACCGGATGCATAACCAAGGTCTTCACGGACGTCCACAAATAATTTTGGCAGTTTTGACGCCGGGATCTCGATCACCCCAAAAATGGTTTACTATAGCACACGAAAAATCGTCGAAATAGGGCTATGCGCGCTTCTAGGCTATTTTGACGTTGAAAATGGATCGGAATGGCCGTGAGGGACAACCAGATGTATAGCCAAGGTCTTCACGGACGTCCACAAATAACTTTGGCAGTTTTGACGTTGGGATCCGGATCACCCAAAAAATGATTTACTATAGAACACGAAAAATTGTCGAAATAGGGGTATGCGCGCTTCGGGGCTATTTTGACCTTAAAATGGATCAGAATGGCCATGAGGGCCAACCGGATGCATAGACAAGGTCTTCACAGACGTCCACAAATAATTTTGGCAGTTTTAACGTCGAGATCCTGATCACCCAAAAAATTGTTTACTATAGCACACGAAAAATCGTCGAAATAGGGGTATGCGCGCTTTAGGACTATTTTGACCTTGAAAATGGATCGGAATGGCCGTGAGGGCCAACTGGATTCATAACCAAGGTCTTCACGAACGTCCACATATAATTTTGGCAGTTTTTACGTCGGGATCCCGATCACCCAAAAAATGGTTTACTATAGCACATAAAAAATCGTCAAAATAGGGGTATGCTCGCTTTGGGGCTATTTTGACCTTGAAAATGGATCGGAATGGCCGTGAGGCCAACCAGATGCATAGCCAAGGTCTTCACGGACGTCCACAAATAATTTTGGCAGTTTTGACATCGGGATCCTGATCACCCAAAAAATGGTTTACTATTGCACACGAAAAATCGTCGAAATGGGGGTATACGCGCATCGGGGCTATTTTGACCTCGAAAATGGATCGAAATGGCCGTGAGGTCCAACCGGATGCATAGCCAAGGTCTTCACGGATGTCCACAAATACTTTTGACAGTTTTGACGTCATAATCCCGATAACCCAAATAATGGTTTACTATAGTACACGAAAAATCGTCGAAATAGGGGTATGCGCTCTTCGGGGCTATTTTGACCTATAAAATGGACCGGAATGGCCGTGAGGGCCAACCAGATGCATAACCAAGGTCTTCACGGACGTCCACAAATAATTTTGGCAGTTTTGACATCGGGATCCCGATCACCCAAAAAATGGTTTACTGTAGCACAAAAACAATCGTGAAAATAGGGGTATGCGCGCTTCAGGGCTGTTTTGACCTTGAAAATGGATCGAAATGGCCATGAGGGCCAACCGGATGCATTTCCATTGTCTTCAAGGACGTCCACAAATAATTTTGGCAGTTTTAACGTCGGGATCCCGATCACCCAAAAAATGGTTTACTATAGCACACGAAAAATCATCGAAATAGGGGTATGCGCGCTTCGGGGCTATTTTGACCTTGAAAATGGATCGGAATAGCCGTGAGGGCCAACCGGATGCATAGCCAAGGTCTTCACGAACGTCCACAAATAATTTTGGCAGTTTTGACGTCGAGATCCCGATCACCCAAAAAATGGTTTACTATAGCACACGAAAAATCGTCAAAATAGGGGTATGCGCGCTTCGGGGCTGTTTTGACCTTGAAAATGGATCGGAATGGCCGTGAGGGCCAACCAGATGCATATCCAAGGTCTTCACGGATGTCCACTAATAATTTTGGCAGTTTTGACGTCGGGATTCTGATCAACCAAAAAATGGTTTACTATTGCACACGAAAAATCGTCGAAATAGGGTATGCGCACTTTGCGGCTATTTTAACCTTTAAAATGGACCTGAATGGCCGTGAGGGCAAACCAAAAGCATAACCAAGGTCTTCACAGACGTCCTCAAATAATTTTGGCAGTTTTGACGTCGGGATCCCGATCACCCAAACAATGGTTTACTATAGCACACAAAAAATCGTGGAAATAGGGGTATGCGCGCTTCAGGGCTGTTTTGAGCTTGAAAATGGATCGAAATAGCCATGAGGGCCAACCGGATGCATTTCCACGGTCTTCACGGACGTCCACAAATAATTTTGGCAGTTTTAACGTCGGGATCCCGATCACCCAAAAAATGGTTTACTATAACACACGAAAAATCGTCCAAATAGGGGTATGCACGCTTCGGGGCTATTTTGACCTTGAAAATGGATCGGAATAGCCGTGAGGGCCAACCGGATACATAGCCAATGTCTTCACGAACGTCCACAAATAATTTGGCAGTTTTGACGTCGAGATCCCGATCACCCAAAAAATGGTTTACTATAGCACACGAAGAATCGTCGAAATAGGGGTATGCGCGCTTCGGGGCTATTTTGACCTTGAAAATGGATCGGAATGGCCGTGAGGGCCAACCGGATGCATAGCCAAGGTATTCATGGATGTCCACAAATAATTTTGGCAGTTTTGACGTCATGATCCCGATAACCCAAATAATGGTTTACTATAGTACACGAAAAATCGTCGAAATAGGGGTATACGCTCTTCGGGGCTATTTTGACCTTTAAAATGGACCGGAATGGCCGTGAGGGCCAACCAGATGCATAACCAAGGTCTTCACGGACGTCCACAAATAATTTTGGCAGTTTTGACATCGGGATCCCGATCACCCAAAAAATGGTTTACTGTAGCACAAAAAAAATCGTGGAAATAGGGGTATGCGCGCTTCAGGGCTGTTTTGACCTTGAAAATGGATCGAAATGTCCATGAGGGCCAACCGGATGCATTTCCATTGTCTTCACGGACGTCCACAAATAATTTTGGCAGTTTTAACGTCGGGATCCCGATCACCCAAAAAATGGTTTACTATAGCACACGAAAAATCATCGAAATAGGGGTATGCGCGCTTCGGGGCTATTTTGACCTCGAAAATGGATCGGAATAGCCGTGAGGGACAACCGGATGCATAGCCAAGGTCTTCACGAACGTCCACAAATAATTTTGGTAGTTTTGACGTCGAGATCCCGATCACCCAAAAAATGGTTTACTATAGCACACGAAAAATCGTCGAAATAGGGGTATGCGCGCTTCGGGGCTATTTTGACCTTTAAAATGGATCGGAATGGCCGTGAGGGCCAACCAGATGCATATCCAAGGTCTTCACGGACGTCCACAAATAATTTTGGCAGTTTTGATGTCGGGATTCTGATCACCCAAAAAATGGTTTACTATTGCACACGAAAAATCGTCGAAATAGGGGTATGCGCGCTTTGCGGCTATTTCTACCATTAAAATGGACCGGAATGGCCGTGAGGGCCAACCAGAAGCATAACCAAGGTCTTCACAGACGTCCTCAAATAATTTTGGCAGTTTTGACATCGGGATCCCGATCACCCAAAAAATGGTTTACTATAGCACACAAAAAATCGTGGAAATAGGGGTATGCGCGCTTCAGGGCTGTTTTGAGCTTGAAAATGGATCGAAATGGCCATGAGGGCCAACCGGATGCATTTCCATGGTCTTCACGGACGTCCACAAATAATTTTGGCAGTTTTAACGTCGGGATCCCGATCACCCAAAAAATGGTTTACTATAACACACGAAATATCGTCTAAATAAGGGTATGCGCGCTTCGGGGCTATTTTGACCTTGAAAATGAATCAGAATAGCCGTGAGGGCCAACCGGATGCATAGCCAATGTCTTCACAAACGTCCACAAATAATTTGGCAGTTTTGACGTCGAGATCCCGATCACCCAAAAAATGGTTTACTATAGCACACGAAGAATCGTCAAAATAGGGGTATGCGCGCTTCGGGGCTATTTTGACCTTGAAAATTGAACGGAATGGACGTGAGAGCCAACCAGATGCATAGCCAAGGTCTTCACGGACGTCCACAAATAATTTTGGCAGTTTTGACGTCGGGATCCTGATCACCCAAAAAATGGTTTACTATAGCACACGAAAAATTGTCGAAATAGGGGTATGCGCGATTCGGGGCTGTTTTGACCTTGAAAATGGATCGGAATGGCCATGAGGGCCAACCGGATGCATTGCTATGGTCTTCACGGACGTCCACAAATAATTTATGCAGTTTTAACGTCAGGATCCCGATCACCCAAAAAATGGTTTACTATAGCACACGAAAAATCGTCGAAATAGGGGTATGCGCGCTTCGGGGCAATTTTGACCTTGAAAATGGACCGTAATGGCCGTGAGGGCCAACCGGATGCATAGCCAAGGTCTTCACGAACCTCCACAAATAAATTTGGCAGTTTTGACGGCGAGATCTCGATCACCCAAAAAATGATTTACTATAGCACATGAAAAATTGTCGAAATAGGGGTATGCGCGCTTCGGGGCTATTTTGACCTTGAAAATGGATCGGAATGGCCATGAGGGATAATCGGATGCATAGCCAAGGTCTTCACAAACGTCCACAAATAATTTTGGCAGTTTTAACGTCGCGATCTCGATTACCCAAAAAATGATTTAATATAGCACACGAAAAATCATCGAAATAGGGGTATGCGCGCTTTAGGACTATTTTGACCTTTAAAATGGATCGGAACGGCCGTGAGGGCCAACTTGATGCATATCCAAGGTCTGCACAAACGTCCACAAATAATTTTGGCAGTTTTGACGTCGGGATCCCGATCACCCAAAAAATGGTTTACTATAGCACACAAAAAATCGCCGAAATAGGGGTATGCGCGCTTCGGGGCTATTTTGACCTTGAAAATGGATCGGAAAGGTCGTGAGGGACAACCATATGCATTGCCAAGGTCTTCACGGACGTCCACAAATAATTTTGACAGTATTAACGTCGGGATCCCGATCATCCAAATAATGGTTTACTATAGCACACGAAAAATCGTTGAAATAGGGGTATGCGCGCTTCGAGGCTATTTTGACCTTTAAAATGGACCAGAATGGCTGTGAGGGCAAACCAGATGCATAGCCAAGGTCTTCATAGACGTCCACAAATAATTTTGGCAGTTTTGACATCGGGATCCCGATCACCCAAAAAATGGTTTACTATAGCACACGAAAAATCGTCGAAATAGGGGTATGCGCGCTTCGGGGCTGTTTTGACCTTTAAAATGGATCGGAATGGCCATGAGGGCCAACCGGATGCATTGACAAGGTCTTCAGGGACGTCCACAAATAATTTTGGCAGTTTTGACGTCGAGATCCTGATAACCAAAAAATTATTTACTATAGCACACGAAAAATTATCGA
Organism: Solanum sitiens; assembly: GCA_016801875.1. Taxonomy (NCBI): domain Eukaryota; kingdom Viridiplantae; phylum Streptophyta; class Magnoliopsida; order Solanales; family Solanaceae; genus Solanum; species Solanum sitiens. The sequence goes on from JABWTJ010000001.1 coordinate 21,189,162, forward strand.
AATATGGGTATGTGCGCTTCGGGGCTATTTTGACCTTGAAATGGATCGGAATGGCCGTGAGGGCCAACCGGAGGCATAGCCAAGGTCTTCACGGACGTCCACAAATAATTTAGGCAGTTTTGACGTCGGGATCCCGATCACCCAAAAAATGGTTTACTATAGCACACGAAAAATCGTCGAAATAGGGGTATGCGCGCTTCGGGGCTATTTTTACCTTGAAAACCGATCAAAATGGCCGTGAGGGCCAAACGGATTCATAGACAAGGTCTTCACGGACGTCCACAAATAATTTTGGCAGTTTTGACGTCGGGATCCCGATCACCCAAAAAATGGTTTACTATAGCACACGAAAAATCATCGAAATAATGGTATGCGCGCTTCGGGGCTATTTTGATTTTTAAAATGGATCGGAATGTCCGTGAGGGCCAACCGGATGCATAGCCAAGGTCTTCACGGACGTCCACAAATAATTTTGGCAGTTTTGACGCCGAGATCTCGATCACCCAAAAAATGGTTTACTATAGCACACGAAAAATCATCGAAATAGGGGTATGCGCGCTTCGGGGCTATTTTGACCTTTAAAATTGATCGGAATGGGCGTGAGGGCCAACCGGATGTATAGCCAAGGTCTTCACGGATGTCGACAAATAATTTTGGCAATTTTAACGTTGGGATCCCGATCACACAAAAAATGGTTTACTATAGCACACGAAAAATCATCGAAATAGGGGTATGCGCGCTTCGGGGCTATTTTGACATTGAAAATGGATCGGAATGGCCGTGAGGGCCAACCGGATGCATAGCAAAGGTCTTCCCGTACATTCCCAAATAAAATTAGCAATTTTGACGTCGGGATCCCGATCACCCAAAAAATGGTTTACTATAGCACACGAAAAATCATCGAAATAGGGGTTTGCGCGCTACGGGGCTATTTTGACCTTGAAAATGGATAAAAATGTCCGTGAGGGACAACCCGATGCATAGACAAGGTCTTCACGGACTTCTACAAATAATTTTGATAGTTGTGACGTCGGGATCCCGATCACCCAAAAAATAGTTTACTATAGCACACGAAAAATCATCGAAATAGGGGTATGCACGCTTCGGGGCTATTTTCACCTTGAAAATGGATCGGAGTGGCCTTGAGGTCCAACTGGATGCATAGCCAAGGTCTTCACGGACGTCCACAAATAATTTTGGCAGTTTTGACGTCGGGATCCCGATCACCCAAAAAATAGTTTACTATAGCACATGAAAGATCGTCGAAATAGGGGTATGCGCGCTTAGGGGCTATTTTGACCTTGAAAATGAATGGCCGTGAGGGCCAACCGGAGGCATAGACAAAGTCTTCACGGACGTCCACAAATAATTTTGGCTGTTTTGACGTTGGGATCTCGATCACCCAAAAAATGGTTTACTATAGCACATGAAAAATTGTCGAAATAGGGGTATGCGCGCTTCGGGGCTATTGTGACCTTGAAAATAGATCGGAATGGCCATGTGGGCTAACCGGATGCATATCCAAGGTCTTCACGGACGTCCACAAATAATTTTGGCAGTTTTGACGTCGGGATCCCGATCACCCAAAAAATGGTTTACTATAGCACACGAAAAATCGTTGAAATAGAGGTATGGACGCTTCGGGGCTATTTTGACATGGAAAATGGATCGGAATGGCTGTGAGAGCCAACCGGATGCATTGCTAAGGTCTTTACGGATGTCCACAAATATTTTTGGCATTTTTGACGTCGGGATCCCGATCACTCAAAAAATGTTTTACTATAGCACACGAAAAATCGTCGAAATAGAGGTATGGACGCTTAGGGGCTATTTTGACCTTGAAAATGGATCGGAATGGCTGTGAGGGCCAACCGGATGCATTGGCAAGGTCTTTACGAACGTCCACAAATAATTTTGGCAGTTTTGACGTCGGGATCCCGATCACCCAAAAAATGGTTTTCTATAGGACTTGGAAAATCGTCAAAATAGGGGTATGCGCGCTTTGGGGCTATACCTTGAAAAATGGATCGGAATGGCCGTGAGGGCCAACCGGATGCATATCCAAGGTCTTCACGGAAGTCGACAAATAATTTTGGCAGTTTTGACGTCGGGATTCCGATCACTTAAAAAATGGGTTTTTTTTGACGTCGGGATCCCTATCACCCAAAAAATGATTTACTATAGCACACGAAAAATCGTCGAAATAGGGGTATGCGCGCTTCGTGGCTATTTTGACCTTGAAAATGGATCGGAATGGCCGTAAGGCCCAACCGGATGCATAGCCAAGGTCTTCACGGATGTCCACAAATAATTTTGGCTGTTTAGACGTCGGGATCCCGATTACCCAAAATGTCACATCCGGGTTTACCCCCTAGACGTAACCGGCGTCGTCGTCCTCTCGGAGGACTAAGACAAGCCTCTTAGCTTCGTCATAGCATTCATCGACTAAAAATCAGAAAGAATTTAAAACTTTTTATCTAAAACTACTCGGAGGTTTACATAGACCTCTACATACACATAATTATATATATCAAGTATACATAGACATGTTCATATATAAAGATTACTTAGTCTGCTACTTTTATTTCATACACTTATATATTTAGAAAATAATAGTCATAAAACCGTCTCATCTCATAAACCATCTATCGATTATAATAAGTCTTGGGCATAGCCCTACATCAAATGAAAGAAGCCGCATATAAGCTGTCTACTACATCGTCTCAAGAGAATAACGGAGTCAACATAGAATCATAGTATCTGCACATCATAAAAGAGAGATATCGGCCACGTCCTCGAGAGAGTGAGGACCTACCACTTGGATGGCAAAATACCCAAGTCTTCCTTCCTAGCAATTTGGATCAAGCTCAACGACCCGAACCTAAAATGTTTGGGAAAAGGGAAAGAAAAGGGATTAGTACTCCACATGTACTAAGTATGGAATCTCATATACAATTACCAATCAAATATATTTAGAAAGGGACATTTATGAAAACAGAATAGACTACATATGAAATTAAACCATAGCAAAGCAAAGCATACTAATGATAACCTTCAATAAGTCACAAGTGCAATGATCAAGTAAAATTACCATATCTCCTACTCAATCAAGTAACCTACCAAGACTACAATTAGCAATTTACTTACCAACATACTCGTCATGTCATGATACATCCTTCTTCAAGCAAAGACAACAACATTATATTCATAAGCATGTTACTCAACATACCAACCATTTACATCATACTATCGCCTTACATGCATAATATTGACCTCTCAAAGTTCCTATCAAGGCAAACTAGTGCAAGGCGTAGGTAGAGTCCCATACCCCTACCTAAGCTATAGCCAACCTCTCAAGTTATTTTGATTAGTCTATATCTTATTCATTCATTTTAGTTTAGGGAACATTTGCCTTAACCGACATAGACCACATAATCGAATGTGGAATCCGGTGTCATGAAACCTTACACCGATGGAAGGTGGTCTACCGGCCAAGGTAGAACCTAACGTGAACATAGATATCTAGGTGGATCCACTAGCTAGTATCCTATGGTGGCAACATAGTTCAAGAACTAAGAGATAGGTATTCCCTCTATATACCATTCGGTAATGGGGCCTCATCTCATGAGAATTCATGAGTGAATATTTCTCAAGGAAAGTCAACACTTCACGTAGATCCATAGGTGAGTATTCCTCTAAGGGAAGTCAACACTCTATAAGGAACAAATGGTGAATATTCCTCTAAGGGAAGTCAACACCTCTCAATGTCAAGTTCGCTCGGTGCTAAGCTAAGTCCCCATTTGTAGAGAAGCCTTTAATCTTTATTAATCTTCTCAATTTAATTAGATAGAAGGGTCAATCCCTTGTATATCATCATTATAGCTCAAATAAGAATTGTATGAGAATTAGTCCTTTCATTAACAATTCATATAGGTGAAGTCAACCCTCGTACATCTCATCATAATAGGGCACATCGAACAACTTCCCTATATTACATTACACTTAGCAACCTCACAACCAACCTAAGCATATAAGTTCATGTATCATATAAACTTATCACATCAATCAAAGCATACTTCAACATAACATTATCACTTGATGACACTTAACCATAATTTGAAGTAAAGGCTAGGATCATCAAGACTTACCAATACTCCTCCCTAGTCCATCAATAAAGGGCCTTACCATCAACCCATAGATCAACCAATCTTAGATCATCGCATCGATGTAATTCAATAATAAATCACAAGAACTAATCAAGGAGAAGCACTATACTATGAAGCAATACTACATCAAAGCTTAGTAACATGATCTCAAGTGTATCTTCTTAACTTAGATTCAATATTCAAGAACATAGGTGTGAAGAACTTCAATTCATCATAATAGACCCATAATCAATGCAATGACAATCATTAAAGACCATTTAACTAATTATGAGATCAATTCTATCAAACTCAACCTAATCCATATCAATTCAACATTTAGGCTTAAGGGTTAGGGGTCATCACCCACAATCTAGATCAAACTACATCAATTCTCCATAGTCAAGTTACAATTCATGATAATCTATTCATTCTAACCCAAAGAATACATAATTAACTCAATTCACATGATCAAATTCGGATTTGGATGAAACCCATAAGAAACTCAACTTTTTGGAAAAAAGTTTTGAAGGAACCCTTTGAGGAAAGAATCTCAAAGGTGAATTAGATCCCATACCTGAAGGTTTGATGACGTTTTGATGGTGAATTTTGTGCTAAATCAACCCCCAATGATCTCCCCAAGTTGATCTCCAATGGAGTCTTCCAATAGAGAGAGAAAGTAGAGAGAAGGAAGAGAGTTTTGTTTTTGAGAGAATGATTAGGCTAATGAGGGTTGGGTATTTATAGTAGGGTCTTAAGTCACTTAATTAGTCTCTCTTAAACCCCTAATTACCCCTAAGTCACTTAATTAATTAACTAACTAAAACTAACTTTTCCGAAACTGCCACAGACCTTCCACGACGGATCCCCGACGACGGTCCGTCGTGGGCGTGATGGACTGACATCCCTCCGTCCTACACATTCATCACGTTGGTCAGAGACTTGTGCAGGCGGAGGATTTCTCCCCAAGCGCACGACGGTTCCACGACGACGGACCGTCGTGGCCGTGACGGACTGGCTTCTCTCCGTCTTGCACATCCGTCACGCTTGTCAGAGACTTGTGCAGGCGGAGGAAAAGTCCAAGCGCTAAGGCTGGCACGACGGAGGCCTCGACGCCCCGTCGCGCCTGTGACGCCCCGTCATGGGGTCCGTCATGCCCTGCTGCTTTAAGGGTCCTCCTCGAGGGTCCTTGTTTGGTCCTTGGGGAGTCGTCCCCTGACTTTTCCAGCATGATACCATCCCACACAACATTTTACACCTATGGTTACAACTGTTTACCAAATTCCGACTCTTTAACTTGGTTATATCAAAAGGACACTCTAGCCCTCTTATGAACCAATTTGCCGGACGTTTAAGAGTTTCGGTTCCAACACCACTTCAAAGACTCTAAATATGCCTAATTGGCTAGGAACACTGGTTTAGATCCTAAGGAGACCATTTAAGTCTTATCACATGACCTCGATATTTCAAAATGTTACATTACCCCCCCCCCTTAGGAACATTCGTCCCCGAATGACACCAAACACTCTTAAAAGAGGGAGTAAACTCAAGACTAGCAGCTCAACCAATTCACAATATTCTGTAGCATGAACTACATTATTTCATAAAAATACTACAAAACATCAATTTACCATACATGATCTCAACATTTCCTCATGAGGGTTTTTCTCCTTTTCATACAGGCATGAGCTCAATCATTTATCACTCAATTCAAATAGTACAAAGCTCATTTTATCAATATGCTCAATACAATATCAGCAAGGATTAACCATACCTAAATCACAAAACTTGACTCAAATATGCAAGAAACAAGACAACTTCCAATTTGTCTAAGGTCACCTTAAAGTGACTCCATTTTTTTGAAGTCTCCAAAACTAGGAGTTTTGCTAAGTTTCACAAAAACAACAGAGATTCACAATATCTAACGCATTTATATCATTAGAGAGAGATACTAACCTTAAACATCAAAAAGATGAGGATAACGGGTTTTCATGTCGGCCTCCGCCTCCCATGTTGCACCCTCTACTAGGTGGTTCCTCCATAACACCATTACGGAAGCTACCTCCTTGTTCCTCAACTTTTTCACTTGCCTATCAAGGATTTGCATCGGAACCTCCTCATAAGAGAGGTTATCCTTGACTCCGAGGCCTTCAAGAGGAAGAATTGACTCGGGATTTCCGACACACTTCTTTAACATGGAGACATGGAAAACCGGATGAACCAAAGCTAGCTCATCAGGTAATCTTAAACGATAGGCAACTTTACCAACCCTTTCTAAAATCTCATAAGGGCCTACATATCGAGGGCTCAACTTCCCTTTCTTGCCAAATCTTACCACACCCTTCATAGGTGAGATTTCTAGATACACTCTATCACCCTCTTCAAACTCCAAGTCCCTTCTTCTATTATCGGCATAGGACTTTTGTCAACTATAGGCTGTTTGCAACCTATTTCTTATGATATGTACATTCTCCAACGTCTTGTAAATCAAGTCGGGACCGAATATCGATGACTCACCTACTTCAAACCATCCTATAGGAGACCTACACCTCCTTCCATACAAGGCTTCATAGGGGGCCATGGAGATGGACGAATGGAAACTATTATTATATGCAAACTCCACCAACGGCAAATGCTTATCCCAACTCCCTTTGAAATCAATGATGCAACCTCTAAGCATATCCTCAAGAGTCTGAATCGTGCATTCCGCTTGACCATCCGTTTGAGGATGGAAGGCGGTACTTAATTTCACTTTAGTACCCAAACCTTTTTGAAACGACTTCCAAAATCTAGATGTGAATTGTGCACCTCTATCCGAAATGATGGATAATGGAATACCATGACGACACACAATCTCATCTATGAAAATCTTCGCATAATCTTCCGCCGAATATGTAGATTTGACGGGGATAAAGTAAGCGGACTTAGTCAATCTATCAACTATCACCCATATAGAATCAAATGACTTTTGAGTCCGAGGCAACCCTACTACGAAATCCATATTAATGTCTTCCCACTTCCAAGTAGGAATTTGGATCTCCTGTAGTAAGCCACCCGGCTTTTGATGTTCCGCCTTCACTTGTTGACAATTCTGACATTTAGCAACAAATTCTGCTATATCCTTCTTCAAACCTTCCCACCAATATATTTCTCGAAGGTCATGATACATCTTTGTAGAACCAGGATGGATGGAATAGTGGGATCCATGGGCTTCATCAAGGATCCGATCCCTCAATCCATCCACATCAGGAACACACAACCTCCCTTGATACCTCAAAACACTGTCTTCTCCTAAGGAGAATGATTCGTTCGTCTTGCCAATAACCGACTCCTTTAACTCCATCAATAGTTGATCAAGGTGTTGTTTGGACTTTACCTCAACCACCAATGATGACTCGGAGCTATGATGAATCGTGGCACCTCCATTTAGCGAACACACCAATCGCACTCCCAATCTAGTCAAACGGTGAACATCTTTTACTAGCTCTTTCTTGTCTTCTTCGATATGAGACACACTACCCATAGTCATA